>APFE030550909.1:519759-539105 GCA_000404065.3 Pinus taeda
GACCTGAGGTACGTCCTTCTCACCTTAGAAATAGCTTTTTCTAGCATAATGGATGTGTGTGTGCATGTTTCTTGATTTAGACAACTTTCAGTCTGCTAGGGTTCCACCCAAGAGCCTTAGGGGATAAAATCCCGCGTCAATATGTATCCCCACTTTGCATGGGATGGATGATGTAATAATTTTTGTATTTATTTCATGTATAAACAATTGGAATATCCCCACTTAGTTGGGTGGATGAGTCAAATATGGTGTATCCCCACTTGGTTGGTTGATTGATGTATGTATGAGTCATTGGTCATAGGGAGTTCATACTGACCTAGTTGAGTTATAAAGTCATGTTATTATTTTGAATCATATCTTTGCAGACTCAGCATGTACTTAGGGGGAGCACAGATTGGTCCGCCCTTTGCCCTTGATGTCAAAGGGGGAGAGTATTTTGGTGTTGCTTGTTATCTCTAACACTTTCTATAGCTTGCAGTAATCAAAACCAACATGGTTGCCATCAAGTCCAAACGGGGAGATTGTTGGCATTATGATACAAGTGTTGTCCTTGATGGTAAATCACTCACAGATCAGTTTAGTTTTGATGAAAAGAAACCCACATTGTAATTGGTCCATTCAGATGTAACTAGGCATTGGTACAGAAGAACAGGAAGATGGAACTAAATTCTACTAATCAGAATGAAGAAGTTGAAGGTAAAGAATGGTGAAAAGTAGTTTAAGATGCATACACAGGTCCACTTAGTCAAAACAACGTATACACACTGGTTCATAGAACAAAAAGCGTCTATACATATACACACACTTTCACAAGAAGAAAAGCGTGTAAATGTTGGAAAATCAAGGAAATTCAAGAGGAGACAATAGCAGGGGTCAATACCATGGTATTAGCCCACAATATTGAGCGGAGTAACAACTATTTAATCCCATCCAAGAATACCACGGGTCCTAAGTGGTTTTGGTCTAAGGTATTGAGAAAAGCATAAAACTATATAAGGAGGAGAAGATCATAAGGTCAGGGTGTGCATGTGGAAAGGGTTTCTAAGGAATACTTCTATCTGAAGTATATTTTATGTTGCAAGGGCTATATTGGTGATTTGATCTGAAATATTTTGTGTACCTTGAATTCAATGTTGGATCAAGATCATGAGACCTAGAATGACTTATCATTGATCTCATATTGGTTCGGCCAAATCTAATTGTGTACACATGTTTTATTCTTTAAATGTCATGATCTAGGTTTTTCTAAAGTCCGGAATAGTAGCGAAGTTATGAGTTAATATTTGTAGATCTATATGGTGGTTCATCTTAGTAAAAGTGCATGTACACGCAGGTTCTACTCTTCCAAGTAGCATATACAAAAGAAAATCCTATTCTTCAATATTTGACAGATCTATCTGATTAGTTATGTTGTTTTACTATTGTTTATCGTTGAATTCTTCTTGGATCTAAATGTAAAATTGAATGCATAAGGAGTTTGATATCTGATTGATTTATTATATAAGTGAGAAGGGTGATATCTGCCACTGCCTATGTAAAGCTTTGTAAATTGATAGTATATGTTCAGTATATTGTTGGTTGGTATAGACTTGATTTAGAAGTTTTATGTTTCAATAGTTTTGAAGGTATACACAGGTTTGATTAAAGGAAGTAGCATATACATGCAAGTTGGGTTTAGGAAAGTAGTGCATATGTTCTAATGCATGATTTTTGAGGTTGTAGCTGGTTTTGAATGATAATGTAGGTTTCTAGGTTTAGCACAGTGTTCTGGTGATAATGATCTAACTATTCAGATTAACTGATTATTGGTTGATGTAGTTTGAAAGTTCTGATGGGTCTAATATGAAAATTTGATGAAACGAGACCTTCATGTGTATTGTTGTGTACCAGGAGAATCCATTATGAAAATTTATGAAACATGGTCCCTGGAAGAAGAGAGAAGGTTGTAGCCTTCTGTAGGCTGACACCTACGTACTAGTAAACACATTGGCTAGTATAAGAGCTAGGGGGTTGTAGCTCCCTTCCAGTAGAAGCTAGAAAATGAGAGAAGGTTGTAGCATTCTGCAGCTGGGTGCCTGTGTACTATTATGAGTTTGCACTAGTACAAGATTGTAAACAGATTTTCTTATTATTAAAAGAAGATAGAGATGACAACAATAGGTGGTTTTAATCCACATTGGGTTTCCACCTTAAATCTTGGTGATCATGTGTGTTTTTTATGTGTGGTGGTTTATTTTATTTTTACTATACTGTTTAATAAGTTAATGATGCATTGGTTGAAGATCAACACATGATAAATTGAATAAATCACAACTTCTCTGGGTATACTCTAGTTTCTCTAATAACAGTAGCATGTACATATTAGTTCACTTCACTGAAGTAGCGTATGTAAATCTATTTGGGAAATGAAAAATTATTGATATAATAATACTGATTCACCCCCCCTCTCTTAGTATTATTTCCAACATAGCCCAACCTCCTGTCACTACGCAATGTGTAGTTTCTACCTCCCAGAACTATGCACTTCGTAGTCTCAGCGCATAAGCCTGGCCCCTTAGCTCCAAAATTGTCAATCCTTCACTCTAGTTAGGCCTAAACTTCACATTGTGTAGTCTCAATCCTCAAGCCTAGCACATGAGCTCCTGAACTACACAATCACCTGGCCTCCATGTCCTTCTAGCACTGCATAGTGGGAAACTTTAATCATTAGGCCCTCATCTTGACTACTTGAGCTCCCCAATTGTGTAATCCTCAAGCCCAAACCAGTCTGAACTATGCATTATGTTGTCTTAAGGCTCAGAGCTGACCCTTCACTGTCTAATCCATGCAATTTCATAGACACTAAGCCTTTCCCTCAAAATTCCACCTGGTTCCAACTCAGTTAGTTGATCATAATGCAACATCTTAGACTAGGGGTTTATTGAACTAATTTCGTCTTGTTAAGAGTGAATTGTAGATGCATGTACTCTATCATGCTATGAAAGGATGATGAAGAAGGAGATGGAGAAGGAGATAATTCTAGAAGACACCTCTGTAACTGAAGATATAAGTTGATTAATCAGGAGAAAGAAAAGGGACATTAGTTTGCAACCACACCTCAAGACATGATAACACTGAAGACTCCTCATATCTAAGCCATATGGAGGTGGAAAAGAGATCATTCTAAAGAAACTACAAAACAATTAGTAGTAAATAATGGCTTGACATTTCCATGTCATTATGTTGTCCACGTCATCAATGTCATGTCATGTCGTGTTATGAGTCATCAGATGCCACATAATTTTTTGGATTTTGTAAATTCTTATTCAAAAATGTATTGTAAAGTGGAAGTCCAAAGTACATGTATAGAATATGAAGAGTCATGTAAAAGTCAAAAAGCCATAGGGAAGTAAAACAATCATGAGGGTAGTCAAAGAGTCACAACGGAGGTGAAGGATCACCATTGGTTATATATACACCCTTATTGTACAAGCAAATGACTTTTCACCTTAGCTCCTCCCACAAGGCATCATAGAGACAATCTAGCTCTTTTGGGGAGCAAGTAGTGGCTCCAATGCTCCACTGTTGGAGCTAGTGTTGTTTGTTGTATACATGTTTCCTGGGACTTTTACTTAATATATGAAGCATGATGGCCAACACGTTCTTCATGCATGGATTATGAGTATTTTTAAGAATGTTCTATGCATGTTTATGATTCATGTTTTTTTCACTTGTACTAAAGTAATTGAACTATTTGAGTTATTTAGTGCTTATCATATTGAGATTGTATTGTAATGGTTGCAATGACCATCACATCTTTTCGGACTATTATGTTGGATGTTAGATGAATATTTCATGTTTATGTGTGTCTCTACTAGGGTGGTACTACTACCTCTCTCTTAGAGGCTCACTTTCTTTTTCCATCTATAGTAGAAGAACTTGGACACACCTACAAAGAAACACTCACCAAACACACTTACTTTATTTTCAAAGGCTCATATGTGTTCCTCTCTCGTGCTCATAGTTAGATCCAAGGAAAACATTTAAGTAAACCTTAATCTCATCTTATTTTCGATGGGGCTCCTATTGCAAATGGTGTGAGGTCTAATTGGGACCCCATATCAGGGAGACCCCTTTGAATGTTGGTAGGTCCAGCGCTGTCAACATAACCTTGGAGTCCAGTTCCATGAGTGATGGGTCCCCTCTTATCTATTAACAATATCCCTTGTTGTAATATAATCCTAACATCTACATTTATATTTTAGCCTAAGTATCCTTGACTTATCCACATGCACTAAAAATCATGTTCACACTTGGTTTTTTGTAAACTAGCTTGGTGGACCAAATTTCCCTTGTTTTTCTTGCCTTTAAAGGCTTAATATTATGGAAATATTGGTCCAACCACTTTCCTCAACCATTTAGACATCTAAGTGCATGTTCACACCTAACCACACCTCATCCACTTGAGTTATTTGAGGATTGGCACCCCACATGAAGATTCCCCCTTAAATCAAGGGATTTGGTCCCCCGAACCATTTTAGCATGTTTTAAAGTTGCCTTCCTTGGGAAATGTGCCCCTCCTCATGCTTTCCTCATGGCTGGTAGTTGGAATAGGTTTTATTGAGTCATTGTTGCTATTTTAGGCCTCCCTTTAGCTTTTCTTAGCCTTTTCTAGTTTTTTACTAGTTTCTTCCTACTTTTCTAAATTCGGCAATTTCTATATAACCACCTCCCTTTGGGATTAGAGGTTTGGTTTCTCATGTATTACTATTGTTCATTAATTTAATAAATTGATTTTATGGAGAAAATTATTTTTGTCAGCTCTTGAATATCAACAAATTACTTGTGTTTAATTTAACTAGAATTCTAGATCTATCGGAGTTTCTGTAGGAATTCTACATGGTATCGGAGCTAGTTCGAATCTAGTGGATTGTACACGGTTTTATTTGTAGGTATAGATCATTAGGAGGCACAACAAGAAGAAATGGATCATCTTTCTCAACCCACAAAAATCGTTATAAATCCTTTCAATTACATCGAATGGAAGATAAAGATCACTCTGTTCCTCCAAGGCAAAGGGCTTTACAGGTGTTACACAGTAAAATGTCACTGTCTCCTTGTCAGTCTCCCTACTGTGTCATGAAATCAATCCATCATGCTCATGCTCTCTGAAATGGCCAAAAAACCCTTTTTGCCTAAGTTTATTGGATCATCGCGACTGTTATTAAAATAACCGCGCTGACTGGCAGATGATAGTGTAACTGGTGCGCTGCCAGCGCGGAAGCACATGGGTTTTCCGCGCTGGTCGAATTTCATAAACAGCGCACCCTCCGCTTGTATTATATCGTGCTGACCAGAACTCTTTTGTAATTGAGATGCGATGCCAGCGCACCAGCCCAGTTTTGCACCCGCGCTGATCCTGTTTGGGTGATTTTGTTCTAACAGCCAGCCTTCCAGATGACTCTAGAACTGGTTGTTAGCTTTGTAAAGGTTGCCATCCTTTCTAAGGCATGTCTATTCGCCTGGTCACCAACTTTTCTTGGGGGTAAGCTCATCCTTTAACTATTCATGGAGCCTCCTTCTCCTACATAATCCTCCACCATTGCCATGAGCAGCTAGTTTTGGACATATAGACTTTGACATAGAGGAATTCATAGTGCATTAGTGCTGCTCTTTGTAGGCATTTGGTGTGTTGTGTGTGAGGATTGCTTTAGAGCTTAAGGAAGGTTATGAGTTTGTTGCCTTGTGTGAGAGAGAGACCTCTTTGACTTGGGAGATCTACCTTCAAAGGTGAATACTGATGAGACATGCTGGCTGGACCCTCTAGAGAAGGACTCAGCGTCAGAACTTTGGTTGTACCTTACTCTATTTCTGATTAATAAAAGATAGATGACTATTGTTATGGTTACATTCTCATTTGTCTTATGAATGATTAATGTGAATTACATCCTTTCTGACTGATGTATGGTTGTTTTTAGTAGATTTTACGCTTGTGTTTGTCTTCTCTTTGCTTGTGTCGGTGTCCGCCCACGAGGATAGTGGAGGATTGTGATTGGCTAGAACGAAGGAGCGAGAGTGGCATCTCTTCGTCAAACATAGTGCTGGAATCCAAGTAGGTGTTCATTACCCACTTGTTAATTACAACTAGGAACTTGCAGAGTAGCATTTATTGATTGTTGCTAGACCCCTTTTGGGCTAGTAGGGATCGCCTCTATCCGTAGAGGGGATTTACGTCTCCAACAATTTGGCGACTCTGTTGGGAAGCTTGCTTGTCTCTTTGTGGTTCATCCTTGTTTTTGGATTTGATTATAGCTTTCTTGTCAAGGATTTGGGATCAGTTTGTTGTTGTTGGTTTCCTGGTTCATCCTGGGAACTGCTTTAATTGTCTTAAAAGCCTGTTGCCTTGGTTTGGGGATTTTTGGTTCGTTTTTGCTTGTTTTTTAGCCTCAGCGCGTTTCATTTCAGAATAGTTGCGCTGACATCGCACATCTGTTTCTTTGCTTTTCCTGTCATCGCGCTTATACATTTAACTGTCGCACTGACCTTGTTTTCGGGCTAGTGCCCTTTATCCGTGTCCTTCCACGCTGACATCGCAAAGTTGCTACAGGCGTTGTCTTCTCATCGCTTTGTTGCTGAGGGGTCACCCGCGCTAATCCTGTAAAATTCTTTTTTGTCCAAATTTGCTTCCTGAACCTCTTGGTTTGGCTGTCCCCTGCTCTTTTCACTTGCTTTGTGACTTTTTTTATTTTGTCTAAGCTGTGACACGCTTGCTTGCGAAGCCTTGTTCCGCGAGGGTTCGTTTGTTGCTTGTTTTCGGTTTTTGCAAAGCTTTCCTTTTCGCTTTCGTTGCTTGGTTTGCATCTTGCCTTAACTTTTACGATTGCTGGAGTGTGTTGAATCGTTGCTTGTCTGGTTTTGAACTCTTATCCTCCGGGTGTTCACTTTTCTCCATTGATTTCGCACTCAAACCCTAGGGCATCTAGTGGCCGTGTGTGTCAAGCCTCCCGTTTGGGATCTTGTGTTCTTGGTTGACCAGCCAACTTCGGATTTGTTTTCACATTCATTTGGTGATTGTTGAAAGTGTTTGATTTTATTCCAAGTGATTTGCCTTCCTCCTTTGAATTCCTTGTCGTCTTGTTGAGCTTAGATTAAATAGCTCATAAACCCTTGTTTTCCTTTGATTTGGGAAACTGGTTTTTAGTGTCTTGGGAATTGTCTTGTGTTTGCATTGAGTGATTTTAGTTCTTTCACTTAGTGTTGTTATCTCTCTAATTCATTTTAAAAGCACTTTTATGCCATTGAAAAGAAAAGAAAACTAGTGTCTTTTGCATTTAATAGTTGAAAGGAAAAGGACATTTCGTTGTTTTGTGCTTTCAAAAGAAAAGTTTCGTTTCCTTGCTGTTAGTTGCATTAGGTTGTGTGATTGCTTGAGTTCGTTTTGTTTGATTGAAAGATTCCTAACCTTCTCATAGTTAGAATTCATCGAACAAAATGATGTTCTTTGGCATATAGTTGCATTTAAGTATTTTTGAGAGATCATACGGTAGGACCTAAAACCAAAACTTAATTCAAGATCAACCGTAAAATAAACCCAATTTATCTAAAAACGCATTGGAACTTAACGCGAATATCTAGAGGTCTAGGCTAGAGACGTGTTCCGACATCTTTAAACCTGGTAGCTTACCGTTGAGTGGTTGGGTGATTCCTCCACGGTGAAACGATAGGTGCCAGCACGGATTGGGCTCCTACGTACCATCGCGTATATATGGGGAGATTCCATTAGGCTTGCATCCTTTATCCATAGGAAGCCGAGTCTGCCGCCTTGTGAACCGTAACGCACCGAACACAACATTCAGGAAGACTGACTGCAGTACGTAAAGTCCTTGGTTCTCATATGATTGTCAAGGTGTATATAGCAGTTTTACGGGTTGCTTGGTAAACTTTTTTGATTAGAATCTCCAGAGCAGTCACTTTTGATCCTTTTCAGACTCTCTAAAAGAAAAGGTGTAAGTGAGCGTCTTGTCACTTCGTGCTCATTAAACATTCGAAGTAGATAGAGTCATCTTTTCGTCCTCTTCTCGACTCTCGAAACATGAAAAGGTCAAGTTCAGTTCCTGTGTCTTAAAAATTCATTTGGCCACGATAACATTACCCGGTTAGATCTTGTGTGCGTTTAGTTTTGAGTAGGTTTTATCGTTAGTTTCCTTAGGGTCTTTGTTTGGTCATCCTGGCGGATCCATCAACTCCGTCTTCGATCCCAAGTGACGAAGGGTCCCCATCTTCTGTTGCCCCTGAAACTCCGGTTTGTGATGCTCTTCCCATTGTTCCGAGCATCCAACCGTTGAATTCTAGAGCTCCAGAGGACAATTTTTAAGAGTTCTTTTACAACCCTATTTGGGAGCCCTCTAACGAGGATTTTCCTGCCACTCCTGTCGGTGCCCCATCTCCGATGGCTTCCTCCGATATGGGCGACGCTTCTCCGGTGTCTAGTGGCCCGTCCATTATGTCGAGTATAGATACTCCCATTCTGGCAACATCCCCCATCATCTCTACGCCCTACACCGTTACATCTTTGGGTGTCACGGTGCCGGCGCGCTACAGATCTTTGAGGGATGCTATGAACTCGGCAGCTTCCTCTTCCGTTTGGGATCAAAACGTCGTCCCTACCACAGGACCATTTGTTTCCCAAGTCCGTCATACTGTTGTTACAGTAGTTCCATCCAACCCGACCGTTTGTGTCGCGACGTCAACTCGAGTTGTTAGTACGGTCACAGCGTCATCAGCTGTCACTTCTGCCGCAGGCCCATCTCGAGGTCCAACGCAAAGTGGTCAGCCATCACCTTCTTCTAGAGTTGTGCACCCCGCAAGTGGTGCTCCTCCTGCTTCCGATTATATGACGGAAGAGGAGGCCTATTTTGAATACTTGCGTAATGTCCAGAACCCAGAAGGCCAAGGCCCGTAATATGATGCCGAGAATCATTATTTGTACACCTCCTTGCCTCAAATTCCTTATGATGAGATTTCTGTTCCGTTGAATGTGGATTGGGGCACCACCGGGTATGGTGGCGGCCAGTACCATCCGAGACAAGGACAACAAGGACCACCTTACCAGGGTCAACAGCCCTACGTGCAGCCTAATCATGGGTAGCAGTACACTGGTCAAAATTACCCAGGTCAACAGGGAGGCCCACAAGGACAACCCAATCAGGGACAACCTTTGGTCTCTAGTGGTCCAGCTTTTACATATCTTGGGCAACCTTCAGGAAATCCGGGACAACCCAACGCCCAACAAGGTCAACCAGGTACCCAACAAGGCTACCCTTCGGGGCAACCCTATGGGAATCAGGGACAACCTTATGGGCAACAAGGTCAACCCATAAACCAGCAAGGTAACCCTTCTGGGCAAGGGGGCCAGCCTTACGTGCAGCAAGGTCGGCCTATCGCTCAGCAACCATCTGGTCAACAAGGACAAACCTCGGTTGCGCAAGGGCAGCCCCTCACTCAGCAAGCTTGACCTTCTGGGCGAACGGGGCCATCTCAGATCCAACCAGGACAACCTTTTGGCCAGACGGCTCAGCATGCAGGCGGGTACCAATCCCGACCTCCTCTTTCAGGTGGGTATCAATCCCGGCCTCCGTATTCAGGTGGGTAGCAATCCCAACCTCCTTACTCGGGGGGGTACCAATCCCAACCTCCATACTCAGGCGGGTATCAATCCCAGCCTCCGTACTCTGGTGGGTATCAATCCCAGCCTCCGCATTCTGGCGGGTATCAGACCCAGCCTCCATATTCAGGTGGGTATCAAGCCCAGCCTGCTTATTCGGGTGGGTATCAATCCCAACCCTAGCATTCAGGTGGGTATCAATCCCATCAAATGCCGCCTGGTTCTCAGGCTCAGTATGGATACCAGCAACCCCAGGGGAAAAATCATTATACCTCGTACCAGAATTACCAACAGCCGCAGGGAAATCCTTATCCAAATTACCATCAACCTGCTGGCCAGTATGGTAACCAATGGGGCGCTGGGGGGCAAAATCAACAACTCGGTTCTGGAAACAACCCCTATGGACAAAATCCTACTGGACAAGGTCCTTACGGACCTGGTCCATCGGGACAAGGACAATGGGGGCAACCAGGAGCTGGGTGGAATTATGGTTCTACCTCGTATCCGGCATAGATGTCGTTTAATCCGCAGCTACCATTTTTAGCCACGTTGGAACTGCCCGATGTGTCGAAGTTAACGAATGATCCCATTCTACACGATCCACAATGGCCACCAGTTGTGACTAAAATACCCAGTGATTGTCCCAAATTTGATGGGAAGGCCGGAGAGGACCCTCAGGCTCATGTGATGACGTATCACTTATGGTGTTTGTCAAATTCATGGCTCGATGACTCGATCCGGCTTCGCCTTTTTCAGAGGACCCTCACCGGTTCAGCAGCTAAATGGTATATCGAATTGGCACGTGCATCATTCCATGATTTCAATTCGTTGGCTATGGCATTTTTGAATCACTTTCAGTTACCCATTCGGTATGAGACGGGGACTCACCTCCTTACGTCTCTTAAGCAGGATACTGCTACACATATCTCCGATCATATTCATGAATGGAGAAGGCGTCGCAGGTTAATCAAGTTCTGGATACCTGATTTCCTCCTCACCCACTGGTTTATGACCTCCTTTGTCCCCAAGATTGCGCGGGACATTGCTATGGGGGCATGCGTAACTGAAGAGCAAGCGATCACGCGCGCTCAGTACCTAGACTTAGTTTACTCTCAGTCTGGTACTTTGTATGATTATTTGCCAGACGCCCCTAGGCCTGGTACATCCAAGGCTCTGCCCAAACCATCTGTCGATGGAGTCATTGGCTCTGTAAGCCAGGCCTCTAAAAAATCATCCAATCCTGGGAAGAAAAAGTCGAGTGCATCCAGCGAAAACACTTCCCAGGGTGTTGTAATTTCCGGTAACACTTCCGAGGTCAATGCCGTTCAGTCCACCACGGTGGGAAAGACCTCGAAAGGCAAGAAAAAGGAAAAGGGGAAAGGGAAAAATAAGTCCGATCAACCCAAGCAAGAATCCTCTAAACCTCCTGCCGAGGAAGGAGCTAAGCGCAAGCCTAAGTATCCTTTCCTCATTTGCGAGGAAGACCACTACACTAAGGACTGCCCTAGGCAGTCCGAAGTTAGTCGGTTGTTGAAAGGTGCTCAAGGGATCCCTGCTGTTCTGAAAGAACCCTTTCCCTCTCAGCAAACCCATATGGTAGTTGATCCTTCTTCATCTTCTCCCATCGGTTCCCAGGTCTTCATGGCTAGAACTATTCCTATTCATGTATCAACGCGAGCTAGAGAGTATCCGTCGTTCACCGGGAAGGAGCCAGAGGTTCCCTCAAGTGCTCCTCCGTCCAGCTCTGGTCCTCTCCATATCGAGTGACCAAGTGTTGAGACGACAATCCGACCCCCTCCCAAAGGGGTACTCAGGAGGTCTTCTTATAACCCGAATGCTCGTGCTGCCCAACACTATAGCATCGTGGAGGACTTAGTGCAGGCTCCGTTTGCCATGTCCGCCTTAGAGGTCCTTCAGAGCTGCCCCCCCCAGAGGAAGTCCCTACTATCGGCCATCGGTGGCATCGACCTAGCGGACTCGGATTTAATCACTTTTGACCTCGAGAGCCATGTTCCTCGACTGCCTCATCAGATATCCTTCCTCATTCAAGTCGTCATCAATTCTAAAACAATCCATCGTACAGTCATTCATGAGGGCGCCTCAACCTGCATTATGTCTATTGCATGTTGGAAAGCCATCGAGTCTCCGACGTTGAGTCAGTCCCCGATGACCTTGGAAGCATTCGACGGGAGAGAATCTCGATTGTATGGTATCCTTCAACGGCTACCGATTACCTTAGAAGGGAAGACTGTAGAAGTTGAAGTTGAGGTTGTAGACGTGAATCTCACCTATAACCTCCTTCTGGGCCGGAGTTGGACGTATGCTATGCGTTCTGTGGCTTCGTCCCTCTTCCGTGTCATTCGTTTCCCCCATCAAGGGAAAATTGTCACGGTCGATCAACTCTTGTTTTTCGCTTCCTCTTCTGAGGGAAATGTACCCTTCGTTGAGCATACCTCAGTTCCATATGAAAATGTGGGAGCCGGGCTCTTCAAAGAACCCGCCCTTATGGGTGTTTTTTCCCTCCCACCTCCCAACTTCACCTCAATCTCCATGATCTCGATTCGTTCTGATCCTTGGATCCTTCCTTCCATCGACCAAATAGAACCTTGGGGTGAGGAAATGTCGTTGAGTCTAGCCGAGCTCAACTATGTTGAAATTGTCACTGCATCGGCCTCTTATGATGAACCCACAGTCACGAGTGGGGCTCTTGACTCGGATGATTTTCCCCCTTGGTTAGGAGAATATACCTCCTCGGATCGATTGAAGGAAATATTTCCTTCTGATGAGGCTATTATAGAGACCATGTCTCTGGACGAACGTCCGTGGTTTCCTCTTCACCATCGTTCCTCCCTTCTCCCTACCTTTCAGGAAACTCTACTTTGTCTTGAGTTGTTTGCTTCATGTCTCCCTTCTCAACCCCTTCAGACGCCCATTCAGATTTATCACACATCATCCGAAGGGAATTTAGGGAACATCTTGTAGACTCAACCGATCGACATCTCTGTTAAGGCAGGGATCGTCGAGAACATTTACATAGGAGTGACCTGCACTCCTGAGGAGATTCAGGTTTATATCGCACTTTTTCACGAATTTCGCGATGTCTTTGCATGGTCGTATGAAGAAATGCCCGGTATTGATCCATCTATAGTAGTGCACTAGACACCAACGTATCCCGGGGCCAAACCTGTTCGCCAGCGTTTGCGTCCCGTGCACCCCTGTAAAGCGGCAGCCATCAAAGCAGAGGTTGAAAAGCTTCTTAAGGCGGGATTTATTTATCCCATCCCACTGAAAGAATGGGTCTCAAACATCGTCCCTGTCAACAAAAAATAGGGCACCATTCATGTCTGCATTGATTACCGTGACATAAACAGAGCTTGCCCAAAGGACAACTACCCCACGCCTTTTATTGATCAACTTATTGACGAGTGTGTGGGTAGCGAGATATATTCTTTTATGGATAGCTTTTCTGGTTACAACCAAATCAACATTGCTCTGGCAGATCAACATAAGACGGCCTTCATCTGTCCCTGGGTCACCTTTGCTTATAAAAAGTTCCCCTTCGGCCTCAAAAATGTCGGCGCTACTTTTCAGCGTGCGATGTTGTATGCTTTCCACGATATCGGACACATCGTACAGCCGTATCTGGATGATCTCCCCGCTCATTCAGCTAAATGCAAGGACCACCCATCGCACCTTCGTGAAATCTTTCTTCGTTGTAGACACTATAATATTCGCTTAAATCCACACAAATGTGTCTTCTGTGTGGAATCAGGTCGACTGCTCGGGTTTATCGTCTCCCAAGAGGGCATCCGTCTGGATCCCCTTAAAGTCGAGGCAATTGTGAATCTTCCTCCCTGTTGCGGAGGTAAATCCCCTCTGCGGATAGAGGTGGATCCCACTAGCCCCACAGGGGTCTAGCAACAATCAAACACGCTGCATGCAAGTTCCTAGCTATACAATTTAGAAGTCGATCAAGGAGACCAACCTGGGATCCAACGCTGTTTGTTGTGGGAGAAGTGTCGCTTCTGTCCTCTAGCTCTGGCCAGTCGCTATCCTTGCGCTTCATGCATGGACACCTGCACAAATGAAGAACAACCCACAAACAAGCATAAAATCCGAAATCATACAGCTATATATCAATCAAGCAGGATATAATTCAAATATTACTAGCAGAACATATGAATGGAACCATAATAACAGTCGCTTATCATTAATAGAAAATAGAGAAGAATTACAACCACTTAAGGCTTGACACTACAAATCTCCTCTAGCTGGGTCGGAAGTCAGTCTGACATGTCATGCAAAATCACTTTCTCTCTCTACAATCCGGCAGCATAACCTCTCTTTCAGCTCTTAGCTCAATACTATTTCTCTCAAAAAACTCTAGCACTTCTTCTCCAAAAATTTGCACTCAAGAACTAACCTGTTCATTATGGGGAGACAGGTCTTTATAGATGGGGGGAGAAGAGATATGCATTGTACATGGACACATTCTGAGCTTTTGGTAATGCCCCATAATAGCCATTGCCTTGGATATAAAAGCCGACGGTCGACTGCTTTTGTGGGCTTTTTCCTTCAGGGAACTGGGTGAGTCACGGAGGAAAAAGCATTCTAGCATGCGCTGGCCAAAAATCATGCCCAATTTGTGTGGCGTGGGCCATGCTCTGGGACAGAGCGTCTATGGGCGCGCCCTCTTTGTAGGGACTGAGCCATTGGCGCGGGTTAATACACTGTGGACCCGCGCTAATGGGAAAAAGGCATTTTCCAAGGTTAATCTTCAGAGGGTGTCTTCAGGGTTATTGAACTTCATACTCAGGGGACCTCAATGCAAGTGTTTTCAAGTTATGTCACTGGTCACAGGTCCGTAAATGTGTCCTCCAATGTGTGACAGCGGGGGCGTAACAAGGACGGTGACCAAGGGTGACAAATTACTGCGTAACACTTATGTCAAGGAAAAACATCTCTTTTATTTGACCAATACTGATGAACAAAATCATTATGTTACACACGAATGAAACTCATAAAAAGTGTATTAAATCCTAATATCACAAATAATATCATCCTCGTATCTTTACAAAAGGTGACTTTGTTTTGGTATATCGTTAGGATCATGATAATTTAGGCATTGGAAAGTTAAACCCTCTCTAGCATGGACCTTATGTTTTCAAATGTGTTCTGAAATGATAGGCCTAAAAGTTAGTTTATTATGATGGTAGTCATTTTTTGGATATTTGCAATGGGATCTATATATAAATAATTATGTCTAAGTCACATCACTTCATGGTACTTGTATATATTGTATATGTATTTGGGGTGTGGTGTGTTTTATCTTCTTCTTATTTTTTAAGTATGTAGTTATCTTGGTTGTTCACTTATCATGCGTTGTGCTTGATAAGAAAATGTCAAGTCCTCATCAATTTACATAGCCTTTGAAAATGGTGCCATTCATAGAACTTAGAACATTGCCTCCACAACTTGGGTTCTCTTTTCACACATTAGTGAGATAGTGAGCTATGGGGGCATTTGTCTTGGCCTTGTAACCAATAACATAGGAAAATATAGTGTCATTATCAAACTCTTATTTGAGGCTATTTCTCTTAGTATTTGTCACTTAGTTGTCAAACTCATCGCCTATCTCATGGTATCTAAACTTAATCATGTCCATTCTGTGAGGCATCTCGCATTACTTCATCATTATTTAAGGGTACATCTCTTGGGATGGTATTTTGATATATTTGAATATGTGCACATTTCATGAGAATCTAATGTATTGGCTAATTCATTACCTAATTATGTTTTGGATTAGCATTTGTCACATTAAGTATTTTCAGCATGCATACAAGTACATATGGATATGTAAAGACAACAAAACATCATGTGGAAACCATAAATGAACACCATCTCAAATATTATATATATTTATTTTAATATATATATATATATATATATATAGTATATATATATATTTTATATATATATATATATATATCGTTATATTAAATTATAGTATAACTAATTATATTTATATATATTATATATCTATATATATATATATATATATCGATATAGATATAGGATATAGATATATATATATAATTATATATATAGATATATAATATATATATAGTATATATATAGATATAGATATATATATATATATTAATATATATATATATATATATATATATATATATAAATGTATGTATATATATCCAAAACAAAAAGTCTGTTACATCCATTAAAATCGAGTACAATGTTGAAATGGGGGCACCTAGGCCCTTGGATCTTAAGCCTTCATGTATACATAGATATCCATCCTAATAGAGCTTAATAAGAAGTTAATAATTGCCATGTTGACAATAACACAACATGGCATGGGCTATATGTTGTAGGAGGCCTTTATAATGAACATATTACACCCCTACTATATGATGTTGAAATTGAGGAGGAATATTATCAATCACCAAGGGTTGAAAACCCATGGTAGGTCCCTCTACATTGCACATGAACTCTTGTAACTCGTTATGTTCCTCCCCATCCTCTTCCTCCTCAAAGTATTCTTAATATGTTATCACTAATGCTACTCCTATATGATGGAACAATGACTCTCTAGGGGGTCAAGTCAGTGCCACATTTGTATTCATGAAAACACAATATGTTAGTAATTTCATGCCCACTGTTATCACTCAGGTTGTTCCCTGGCTCCAAAAGGGAATACAGCTGAGGTAACCACTAACCAATCTTTTAGCTACAGATCCTAGCCAATCTACAACCAGAGAGGGCTCTCTCTTTGTGATTTAGATTTGTTTGATTGTATGTTAGGCTAGTTGTGAAGCACAAGTTTTGTTTGGTGTTTGGAAGATGACATTCGTTAGAACAAGGCAGTAAGTTGAGAGAAGTTCATACCATTGGGTTGATGGAGTCAAATGAAATAAACTTCTGGATATGGTTTCTTTGGCAATAGGAAGATTACAAAGCAGGATAGTTAAACATAGAACAATATTTACGCTGAAATAGGATAAAATGAAGTCAAGAAATGAAAGGCAATCAAGAATCTTTCATTATTTTAACAGAGGGAAGTTGTGTAAACATTATCAGGGAGAAATTAAGAATTCCTTGATGATATTTAGTGTGTAAGAACCAGGGAGACAATAGCACTCAAGAATTCTTTCCTATGCTAGTCCTGTGGAAAACATAGAAAACTACAAGAATTGAACACAGAGTACAGCTAGTAAATTATGGGTTAGTCTTTTTTCCTGTAATTTAGAACATGGTATTCATATGATAAATAAAACACAAGTACAGTAACTCAAGAGTAAAGGAAACTTATTGATCCATGCATCAACACAAGAATTCTACAACACATCCTTCAGTCATTGATCCCACAACCAGCAAATTCACCAACACAGCATCCAACAATTTTTATTTCAGAAGAGTTCTCAAAATTTACAGAGCAGGTCTAGAATGATATTCATCAGCCAACACTAATACATATCTTTTGAAATTATTTATAATAAGTTTACAAAATATCCTGTAGGGAAATATCTAGACATAAATTTATCCATATACTCTGGCAGGGGCAATAACTAATGTAGAAAAAACCGCGCAGCAATAAATGAGGAAATAACTATGCTGTGCTGGCTGCTTTAGGTGTCCTGCTTATTGCTACTTTTTGGCTCTGATAGTTGGTTGATGGCTGCTTCCCTGATATGTGTTCATGATGCGCTATCTTTTGCCACCTGTGACTGAGCCTGTTTCATCTTTTGGTGTGAATCTTCTCCTCAGTTGATTTGATTTTCCCTGATATTATCTTTTAACTGTAATGCCAACAATCTACAAAAAGGAGAACTCAACTATTTTGGTAAAAGCTCCAGCATGCTCTGCCACCACTGATATGTTGGTAATTGATGCTTTCTTAATTTAATTAGTGTCTCATCAGCTTCAGTGTACCTGTAATAATTTGGCTAGAAATCAAAAAGATGTGCCACCTCATGCTCAATAAAAAACAAACTTTCCAGTTTATCATACAAACTCTATCCAGAGGGAGGCACTATCTCTTCTGAGTTGCTTGATGATGCTGTAATTTGATTTTGCACATAGGTATTTAACCTATGAGCATATTTTTCTTGCTTTAATAGCTTCCCACTGCTAGTGACCAGGCTAGGTAAACCTTTGCATTGTAACATTGCAAATTTATGTTTGAAGGCTTCTATATCTGTCTACATTTCCTGACATTTTCTTTCTACTGTCTGAACAAAATTTCTCATAGTTAGCACCTTCTTGACTCTTAAAATAGTCTCTGTCATGTTATGAATGTCCAGAGATGCTAACTGTTCACTGGTATGAGTGTTCAAAAAATGAATCATTTGATTGGCTTGCTCAGGCTTATTGGCCAATAATACCCTGGCCTTTTGAGTTTCATAGTGAGCCACTCCTATCAACTCTATCTGATCAAAAATAGTTTGTATTGATGACCATTGATCAGCAATAGCTTGGCCAATCTTATCCCACAAAATGGTCTTTATTTCTGTCAGGGTTCTATGGAGAGTGAGGTCCTTCTCCAAGTCTTTTATCTTATTCTCTAGGGCCTTTACTTCCCTGGTTTTCTCAGCTATAGTCATCTTTGACTTGTCATAACTAACCTCAATTTTGGCTAGTTTTTCCTTGGTTTCCTTCAATTCTGCCATCTGAATCTTCAAGGCCTTTATTTCTTTCATCATCTCCTCCATGCTTAGGTTGGCCTCTTGTAGTGCAGTTGCTGTAGTTGATGCTGAAGTTGAGGTACCTGTTGTTGATGCTGGATCAGAGGGAAGGGTTGTTATGGTAACTGCTGGAGGAGGAGCTGTTTGAGCTGGCTGAGAGGCCAACTCTTGCTGTTTTCCTTGTAGAGCTTCTTCCAAGGCCTTTTCTGTATCCAGCAATCTTTGATTCATCCTCATTAATAAGTTGACCACATCCTCTTCTTCCTTTTGTTGTGCCACCTCTGTGGTTTGAGGGTGTATTGTTGCTGGCAGCTTCAATTGTCTTCTCAGGGTTACTATGTCCTCCTCCTTTTTTCTTATTAAGGCCTGTGCGCTTTTGGGATCCTTGGGATAATGTCCCAATTCTATGATAATTTCTTCCAAGGATTTTATCCTATTATCCTTGGCCAAAGAGGAGGCTTTTTCCAGCTCTAATTGGGTAGAAGTGTTATGCAATGAATTTTGTAGTCTATGAGCCATTACAGCTTTGTCTGCCAAGGTGGAGTATACCATTTCTCCAACCTGTTTGTGCAACTCAATCTGGTCTATGGGATGGATTTCTTTAGCAAGAACTTCCAGATTGGTCCTAATATAATCTGCAGCTGATTGTGGCTGCTATACAGTGGGCTTGAAGTGACTAAGAGTCATCTTCCCTTCCTGCATATCATAGGCTGCCATCAGCCTTTGTTGATTGGTAGGAGCCATTCTTAACCATTGGTTATAAAGCTGAAACCTCACTGGCTCGTTTCTAGCTTTAATTTCTGTGAATGCTCTCTTGATATCCGAGCCCTGCTTGCTCTGTTGCTTGGTGTATGTAACCTCCACACCATGTTGCCTCTCTTGCTCCTGCTGAAAGGAGCTGGTCGATGTTTCCAAAAATGGAGGGATCTACTGTTCAGATGTTCCCTCACCCCTAATGTTACCTGTTGTTTCTTCAGTGAATTCCTCCTCAGAATAGGGTT
>APFE030550926.1:0-13773 GCA_000404065.3 Pinus taeda
CAAGAAAATAAAATAGATTATAAAATTGAATGTCCAACCAACCAAAAAAGTTAAAATTAAAAATGAATAAAACACATTGAACATTTACATTAGTTCACCAATCTGGTGGTTAAGAAGAATTCATAGTAAGGTTATGACATGATTCATCTTCACTTGTGGGATTATTTGATGGAAACCTTAGGGAGTTAATTTATATATCTCTATTCAAATGTGTTGTTTATTGTGCCAAGGGAATCAAATACACTATAAGTTAAGTAAAATTAAAGGATAATGTAAATACGAGAATGTAATAAAACAACCTATACTATAGGCATAATTTGAAAGATCTATGTGGTACCTTAATTGTTCGATGTGAAATGCTCTTAGGGATGATTGATTCGTGTAGAGGTACAACATTCCTTTGAGGAGGATGGTTAAAGGAATATCCAATGATTTAAGCAACTCATTCCAACTTATCAAACAAATGGCCAAGTAAAATATCATCCAAATCATTACATAGCATTCCATCACTAATTCTACCATGGATGATTTTTAACCTTTCTCCTTTTTTTAAACTTTATTTGTAGATGAAAAAGGGTTAGAGTGGACATTTGTATCCAGATTATCTATATGATGATCTTCCCAAATGCAAGATGTTTCCCCAGTATAATGAAAATTTGGAGAAGATCATGTAATAGGAGTAGAGTATGTATGACTTCGTAGACTTAGTCTCCCACAAACAAGGGGATCTCATGCACCAATTTGGTGTCTATTATATTTAATAAGTAAAATGATATTTATATGTTTAAAATAAAAGAGATGAACCAAAATTAATTTTGAATCTTGTGTAATATTAAATTAAAACATAATATACCATTAACTATTCACAAGTTTGAACCATATAATAGAATAACAAATGTTCATTACTTTGGGGAAATTATAAGCACTTCTGTAATATTTATGAATTGTTGAAATTGTGATTCCATTTATATGGTTTTTTTTTTGTGATAGTTTAAATTAAATATATTTTATATTGTCCAGAACTTTAATTTTTATTAATTTTTATATTTAATTTAGTTAAAGATAGAGGAGAAAAAAAAAATTATTGTATAAAAAAAATGACTCAAAATTTATATTAACCAAATTCTCTTAAAATATTAAAAACCAACATAATTAACTTAACTTATCTAAAATTTAAATTTTATTAAATTTAATATTTAACCAAATTAATCTATTAAGAATAGAAATTTACTCATTAATCTCACATTCTGAAGAGAATAGAAAATCATGTAAAAAATTAATGAAACACAAAGAGATTATAGCAACTCCTATTGAAAATGCACGCCTCACAATTTATAAAATGGGAAAGATTTTAATTACTTCAATACGAACCACTAAATGGAAATGCTTCCACTATCTTTATGGGTTCTCCTTGGAATATGGGTAGCTGCTATTAGCCTACAAGTATAGTCACACAATACAATCTATGTGATAATAAAATAAGACTCTCTCAGAATTCAACATATATCTTCTACATTGTATTTAATACAAAAAATTAAAATCTCTATTAAGATATAAATTATGTAATGCAATCTATGTTATAATAAAGTATGACTCTCTCACAATTCAATCTATATATTCTACATTGTATTTAATATAAAAGCTGAAAATCTCTATTAAGATATAAATGATTTAATGCAGTTGCATAGAATAGGTGAATAACGATTTCTATTCATCAGGTAAAATTGTAACATTTATTCAAACATTGCAAAACTCTAGTAAAATATAAAATGATACAATATTTATCATTAATGGTAACACATTGTGCACAATTACAAATACCAACCATTGAGATTCTACACAATTACAAAGACCCATCAGAATCCATCACTATGTAAAATATCCCTAAGTTGCAATGAACAGCCTTTAATATGGAAAAAAAAACCCTACACAAAATCTTATGGATTCATAACACTCTTAAACCTATGATACATGTTACACAATCATAATATATAAATCCAAAACCTATAAGGATTCATCAAAACATAGAAAGTGAACATTAAAACTATCAGAAGAAAAAAAATTAGCACTCCTCCTTAAACCATAATAAACCAAGCAAAAACAACTAAGCAAAACTAGTAAACCCTAGGTATGGTAACCTTAGGTTACAGGCAGCTTCCTCGGGTACCCAAGACCCTCTACAAGATCATATGACGACACCTTGTTTGGGAAGAGTTAAAAATCTAAGTGTGTTAAAGCCTCCCAGAAGGATCTGGCCCTTTGTTTCAGTGAAGGCATGCAAATAGGTGATGTTATGGACATAGCAAATGAAGTTTTGGTGGGAAGTATCAGAGGGAGATGGTATTCGGCCACTCAAATTCATCTTTGGGTCAATTATATTTGGAGGAACATACTCAGGGAACTCTCTTCTGTCATGACTCTAGCTTGCGGATGGTCCGCTCTTAGCTTTCGAAGCGAATATTACACTTCATGGGTTCTCTGATGATACTGGCACATAAAATTGGCCCCTATTTTGCTTAAGAGATGGAGTCCGTTATTTGACCCCTAGGAGGAACAATTGGGCACTATTCCACTTTGGATTCGTCTCTCGGGACTTCCCCTACACTTCTGGTCTGAGGACATTTTTACTTGCATTGGGAATGCATTGGGTACATTCCTTTATTATCATAAATCCTACATTAGCTCTGGAAACAAATCGATGGCGTGCATCTTGGTGCACTTGGACACCACAGAAGGACTAGAGGAGTAGATTACTCTTCAGTGGAAAATATTCACTAGAATCTAGATTCTAGATTATGAAGGGGTGTCATTAAAATGTAGAAGGGATGACAAGGTAGGTCAACTCTACAAGGAATGCCCTTTGGTCACTGCTACCTCCTGTCCCACCCAAGAATCAGATGGTGCCACCTCTATTGCTTAAGAATCTACATAGGAGAAACCTACTCGTTCCTCTCATTCGAAGCCACCAGATCATTGTTTTGCTCACATGACTACTTTGGCTTCCCCAAGCCTCATTCACCTACTATGACAAGATCACGGGTCGCTACTGCGCCCACTCTCTTTGCCAGTATTTCTCATCCTCATTTCTCTTCAATTTCATTACCTTTATCTACTTCTACACAACAATTTCATGGCACTTGCATCCATTGCAAGCATTTCTTGCATTTCGCTTTCATCCCCTCTGAATTCCCCCCCCCAAAAAGTCCTATTCCACTGCCTCGCCTTCTATACCTCAGTTTTTTATTAATCCTCCTTCTCTTAGTGCATCGGTATCCTCTGGTCATTATCATCCCTACAATCTTCTCTCTCGGAGGAAACACCCTCCTGAGCCTTCTGCGATTGGCCTGATCTCGCCTCCTAAATTCACCAAGCCTAGAAGGCGTCGGCACTCCTGTATTTCTAACACCATTAGCCAAGCAGGGGTGGATGTGGCCTAGGGCAAGAAATCTAAACTTGATAAGGTTCTTATAGCACTCGACACCCTCCACCTATCTCATCCATGAAGTGGGTCTCTTTTTACTATACATGGTTGGCTAGCCCTGCTAAAAGATTAGCCCTCACAAGACTATTGGATTCTCAAAAGATCGATATTATCTATCTACCAGAAACCCTTGGTTTGGTTGAGTAGGTCATCTCTATTTTAAATTCCCTAAAGTCCGGATGGATCTTCCATGCACTAGATGTTAGTGGACGGTCTGGGGGAATTTCACTTGGCATTAACCCCCGCACGATTAAGCTACATACATCTTTGGGAGGGGCTGGATTTTTGGGTATGGATATATACTCGAAGTTGTATCAAGAATTCATAATCATCAATGTTTCTACTCCCCATCATAACAGGGTTGAATTCTGGAAGCATTTACTTAATCTATCTCTCACTAACACAGACAACCTCAATCTGGGAGGGGACCTAAATTTCTCAATTGGACACACGAACTCTTGGGGACACAATGCCTAATTGGACCCCCTCTCAGATATTTGGAACATCTTCTAGAGTAGTACAATCTTGTTGATATCCCTATGAATAAGCTACAACCAGCTTGGCGTAACAAAAGAATAGGAGAAGCATCACTATCCAGAAGACTGGATCGCTTCTTAATCAAGGAGAGTTTGGTAAGAGCCTTGAGAAACATTCATCAATGGGTGGGCTGTGGTGGGATATCTGACCAATCCCCTATATATTTGGATTTTTCAGGTTCCTTTCTAAAACCAAAGGCCCCATTTAAATTCAATTCCATCTAGCTGATGGATTCTAATAACATCAAATTTGTTAATGATTATTGGCATGCACATCCACCTACGTAGGGTAGATCCTATATCATAAGTCTTTTATCACAATCTAAATGAACTAATGAGTTTATCTATTCAATGGGCTAAAAGAGAATGAGATCGAGACGATCAAACTCTTAGGTTCATTGAAGAAAAGCTAGCAGATCTGTTGCAGGAGAATGGGTGGGGTTTCTCCACTACAGAAGCTAAAAATATTCTCATTGGCCTGGAAGCTCCATGATCCAAAATTGTCAAAGAACGTGAGGAGACCTAACACCTCAAGAGTAGAGCTATCTCGTTATAAGATGGGGATGACACCACACAATTATTTCATAATTATGCAAAAGCAAGATGAGAAAGTAATACTACCCAGAAGATGCCTAATGAGGATGGACATCCTACTCATACTTTTCATCAATTGGCTCATATTGGCATCACCTACTTTTGACAGTTATTTAGGGGTCCTCAAGGGGCCACTCTTGCAGAAATTGTTAGATTTTCCATACTTTTCCCTCATTTTGTTAACCGAGATTCGACGATTGATCTCATTAATCTAGCATCAATTGGGGAACTAGAAATCACTCTTAAATGGTTTAAAAAGGATAAAGTCCATGGCCCAAATGGACGGTTCGTTGAAATTTATCTAGCTTTCTTTGAAACCATGGGAAAGGACCTACTTAAGGTTGTGGAGGAATGTAGGTTAGTTGGTCATATGTATGAGGTTTTCAACTCTACTTTCATTTCCCTCATCCCCAAAGTGGACTCCCCTCTTCCTTTCAATTATTTCAAGCCTATATCTCTCTGCAACTGCCTCTATAGAATTATTGCGAAAATCATCGCTAATCAATTAAATCCCATCCTATCTTCCCACATCTCATCCGAGAAATTTTTCATTTTTGCATAATAGACAAATACATGAGGCCATTGACATCCCACAGGAGGTCCTCCACTCCATTAAGACAAGGAATTTAAAAGGATCCATCCTCAAGATCGATATTTCTAGGGTGTTTGATTAAGTCAACTGGTTATACTTAAGAATTCTCCTCACACACTTAGTCTTCCCTCTCTCTTTCATTCAATGGATAATGTGTTTTATCACCATTGTGTCCTTCAACATTCTCATTAATGGCTTGGCCTCCAATTACTTTCACTTAAAGCAAGGCCTCATACAAGGATGTCTTGTTTCCCCTCTCGCTTTCCTCCTTGTAATGGAAGGACTAAGTAGGTTAATATTGTAGGAAAGATGAGACAGATGACCTTAGGGTATCAAATTACAAACAATTTGCATCATCTCCCACCTACTTTTTATGGACGATGTCTTATCTTTCCCAGTGGGGGAATACAAGACTTCTCTATTTTTTATGATATCATGCGGTTTTATTCCACTGCAACTGGTATGGAATCCAATCAACTGAAATATACAATCTCTTTCTCATATTTTTCCCAAAAAGAAATTGAGATCGCTCTTCATAAGTTCCCTTTTCGAAGACTTTTTCTGGAGCATGGACTCAAATATCTTGGTTTCCATATAAATCTACATAGTTACAAAATATCGGATTAGACTTGGCTCATGGCCAAGGTGGAAAAAAGATTTCATAATTGGAATCATAGGTTCGTGTATGGGAGTTTACTCATTAAATCCGTCCTTGAGGCAATTCTGGTTTATTGGATCTCCTTAGCATGGTTACCATAAGAATCCTATCCCGATACAAAATATTTGTTGTAGATTCCCATGGAATGGTTACAAGGAGTGGAAGCCATTTCCTTGGGTGGGCTGGAGTCAAATCCCGCATCCTAAGAAATGGGGTGGCTATGGTATAAAGGATATTACTTCTTTTGCACATGAACTTGCTGCCAAGATGGGATGGCATGTTCTCATTACCCGAAGCCTTTGGACTTATGTTGTCCATCACAAATACATTTTGCTTTTTCATTATTTCGATTGTATTTGACTCTTGACCTAGCATAGAATAGGTATATCAATGATCTGGTAGGGTGTCATACACACTCTTCCTACTATCAAAAACTATCGTGCATGGCGTATTAAATCTAGGACATCAGTACGCTTAGGCATGTACCTATGGTCAATATGTTCTAATATGTACAGACTACCCCCAAATCTTATTACCTTTCTAAATGATCGAGGCATAAACTCAATTCCTAATATTGTAGATCTGGAGAATACCACCATTTTTGCAAATGCTTGGAAATCATCTGACTTGGGAATCACTATACAATGGCATCAGAACTGGGTGGGCTATACCTCTGCACTAACTAAATCACATGTACATATGAGGGAGGAAAATGATGAACTCATTTGGGCACCTAAAAAACACGAAAGTTATTCCTCGAAAGACGGATATCCTACCATATATGCTGCTCACGAGCCACTTGTTCTGGCTAAGTGGTGGTGTACTATTTAGAATCTCAAATGTCCCATATGCACTGGGATTTTTTATGTGGAATGTCCTTATGAACAAAACTCTTACTGGGGAAAATTTGATGAAAAGGTCATTTGATGGTCCCTCCTAGTGCATCCCCTGTCAACAGGTCATTGAATCAAATAAAAATCTCTTTCTCACCTACCCTTTCGCTATCAATTTATGGGAACAATTTCTCTCCTCTCTGGCTATTAGACAATGATGGCATGGAGATAACATTCAGACTTCTTGGAATCATTGGTGGACTCATACCTCGAACCAGAAAGCTCACAATCTCCCCTTACTTATTTATTGCAAAATCTAGTTGAACAGGAATGGCATCATATTTTGAGACAAAGCTACCCATTGGCCTATCTCTATCACCCATATTATTAACTCATTTCAAGAAATTGTTGATGACAAGCACACTCCTCCTGTCTCACCTATGACACCTGAAGTTATTTACCGAAATCATCATTTGGCATACTTTGATGGATCTGCACAAGAACAAGGATGTGGGCGTGGGTATCTTTCTGAATCTATCTCATAGACATTCTTACCCCATCCAGATGAGTTTTAGGGTTGGGACAAATAACTATGTCGAACTCATCACTATTAGACATTTGCTCCATTTTGCATTGAAACATGATTGTAAGCACCGTCATATTTTTGGAAATCAAAAAACATTATAAAATTGTTCAATAACACATATACATGTCATGTGCACACACTGAGGAACATATTGGATGAATCTATGCATTTAAAATAAAAATTAGATTATATTTCTTGTCATTACATTTACAGGGAATGCAATCAAATTATAGACCAACTATCCAAGGAGGTTGTGGTCCAGCCCAGTGGTTAGTGGCTAATTCAGGAACAACCGGATGCTGAAAAATACTAGTATTAGCACCAACCATATATAGACCACCTATTTTAGGGGGCAAATAGACCCTAATAAAATCTCATTTTTTCCAAATATTATCAGATCATTATATTATGCTCTATATATCATTGCATATATCTATTTCAAAACAAGTATGGTATACCCAAGGGTTAATTTTGTACAAACATTAGCCTTTGGCATTTACAACATGTAATTTTCTCAAATCATAGAAAATTGTGGGAAAAAAAAGAGTTAGCTGAATATGGAAACAATGACTTCCCCTAGTGTTTTCTATAAAATTTAAATTTTTCTAAGAAAACACGTTGCAAAATGTAACTCACAAAACATAATATGACTAAAGAATGCAGCCATGTTTCATTTTTTTTAAATATTTTTTTTGGTTGAGAATGAAGCCAAATTTGTGACCATTTCACTTGGAAGTTCCAAACCAACACATTTCAAAAAATGTAATGTAAGTCACTACTATATGTTTCAAAAATAATGCAGCCACGTTTGGCACCATTTAAATGGAAAGTGAAATGTTTTATAATGTAAAACAGGGAGCCAACTTTTAATATTTTTTTCAATTTTAAGATTCATTTTTTTGTAATCTTGATACACGTTTTCATTTTTATCTATTTTTTATACATGGCGATAAGTAATAGGCACAATAAATTTTTAATCATCGTTTGCAAAAAAAATATTTTAAACAAGGTTTAAAAACATGATTTAAATATGCAAAATGTTAAAGAGTTATAATTCCATTAGTTGATATAGTGGAAAAGACTAGAATATACTAGCATCTTTCAATTTAAACTATCATATCAAAATAATTAATTAAAAAAATGATTAAATTGTCCAATTAGATGAACATAAAAATTGAAAATGGAAAACTTCAATACAAAAAATTAAAATTGTTAATATAATAATAACATAGATTATATAATAATAATGATTAATATACTAGTTAAGTTGTAGTTTTATGTTAAGTTGTAGTCTTAAAATGATATTCTTATGTTAAGTTGTAATTTTTTATATATATTTGAAACATATTTTACTTATTTTCCTGATATTTGATAAATAGAGACTAAAGTTAATTTATAAAAAATAAAAAGTAAATGAACTAAAAAAAAGTTAAGACAAAATATTGAGATGTCTAATCAATAAAGAAAAATTATATCGATTACATCTACATCAAAAATAATGATTATATATAAAATATAATATATATAAATATATTATTATAATATATAATATATATATATATATTTATAATTATAATTTAAAAAAAAGAAAAAACTAAATAACAAAAAAACAAAAACAAAAACAGTCCAAAAAAAGCAGATGAACCAGAAAACAAAATACAAAGCACTAGAAAGTCAAGAATGTAAAAAAGTTGAGCCTTATCAGAAAAAGAAAAGACACAAAATCAAAAAGCACAAAAGCTTGTCCTTATAACAAAGCTAAAGAGCCAATAAAAGAGCTTGCGCAGAGCTCATACAACCACTACAACTATAATTGCTTGTATGGGTTGAACACATTCTTAAAGGCCTGAACACATATGCATCTGTGTGTTTAGATGTTCATGAAGCTATTGTAATGGCCTTGACATGACTCACTCTTCGTCAATCTTTCCCTGAGAGTTGACCTTAATTCTTGATCTGTTTCGATGATCTAGGCCTCCTATGTTACAATAATCCTTGACCTAGACCTCCTATGTTACAATAATTCATTGTTTCTATTTACAGAGAGAGGCGAAGATATTTACAGAGAGAGAGTGAGAAGGAAATAATATCAAAGATATTGTGTGAGGGAGATATTCTAAGAGTGAGAAAGAGCAAGATAGGGAGACAATGAGAGAGCGAGATAGCAAGGGTGAGGGTGAGAAAGTGAGATAGGAAAGTGGGAGAGAAAGAGGGAGAGAGGGAGGGAGATCAAGTAATAGAAAACAAGCGAGAGAGAGGGAGAGGGAGAGAGGGAGAGACAAAGAGAGAGAGGGAAAGAGAGAGAGGGAGAGGGGCAAAGGGAGGAGGAAGAAGAATGGGAGTGAGAGAGAGAGAAGGAAAGGTAAAGAGGGGAAGAGAGAGAGGGAGAGGGGGAGAGGGAGGAGGAGGGAGAGAGAGAGAGAGAAAGAGAGAGAAGGAGAGTGTAGAAGAGAGAGGGTAAGACAAGGAATAAGAGAGTGAGAGATTGACACAGAGAGAGAGAGAGAGAGCCATAGTAAGAGTCATAGAGAGATATTTAGAGACACTGTGAGAGAGGGATAGGAGGAGTAAGAGAGAGGAAGAGTTATAGAGAGTAAGAGAGAGATAGGGCGACAAAGGGATGGAATGGTGGAGGGCCTATTTGCGACATTCAACCTTATTTCACTATCTATTCATACACATTTTGTGTTTATTTATTATCTAAAGTAATATTCTCATTCTCATTTATTGCAAATTAGATTTTTGAGCTAGCATATCTCATCTTTCCTCATGAATTTCTATGGCCTAACTCCCATGGAAAGAACCATGAATTTATGCCCAAACCATTCCAATGTAAGGTTAAAATTTGGGTTTTTTGAAGCTTTAAATTTTCTTTTGTTTTCCACATATAATTTTTACGAATAAGGAAGAGAACAAGGGGGCTCTACTTTGTTTCAAATCATTTTTGAAAAAAGTTAAATGAGAAGAAAAGAAATGTGGGGTTTCATTTGATTCATTTGTATTTAAGTCTAGTGTTTGTGGAATTTATTTTTATTGTGAATTACTTCCTATGATTTTATTTTCATAAATTGTATGAGTACAACAGGAAACTCTTCTATATATTATGGTCAGATTTTACTTTGTTTAAATTGATTGTTAATAATTTAAAATTAGAAAGGGAAAAAATAGGGGTCTATTTAATTTTTTTTTTTTAGAAGTAATGTTGTTTTTCAATTCTTCTTTGTGTAGGAAACATTGTCCTATTGGGAGGTATATAGTTTTTTTTATATTAAAAAAATTACTTTGTCTCAATGTCATTTGATCTATTTTATGTAAATTTATTATGTTGAAAATGTATGAGTGTTCGAAAAGGGAATGGTCTAACTTGGTTAATGATTTTGTAGGTCATATATATGCTTATACACCATGAAATGACTATTGTGTGAATATTTTCTTAGAAACTTATTTATTTTAAATCAAGGTTTCATTTGGTTTATTTTTAGTAAAATTATCTCATTGAACATGTGTGAGTTTGTGGAGGAATATTTGAATGAATCATTTTCTGGTTATTTATTTTTTCCATAATGAGATTGGGAAACATATTTAGGACATTTTTGTAAAGAACCCTTGAAGATTTGACGTTGAGTGATATTTATTTAAATATTTTAAAATTAATATATTACAAATATTTGTTAATGATATCGATTCCCTTTCCATGAAAAGTTTGTTGTTGAAATTTAACATTGGTTTTGCAATTTGGTTTTTTGAACAACTTTGTTGTATTTTCTTTCCACCAAAACTTTATAGATAAGACAAGGTAATTTATTATGGAGATGAACCAACCTAGATCTATATTTACTCTATATCTATCAAGTACTAAGAGGGATCAAATATTTCAAGATGATACCACTTTTGTGAGTGAAAAACTTAAAGAAAGGTTTGCAACTTGAAATATATTATCACTCTATCCACTTAATAGGTTTCAATTAAGATGGATCTAGGATAGTTTTTATAGCACAACACATGTATTATAAGCAAAGTATGATTTCTTATAAAGAATGAATTGATGTCTCCTAACATTTAAAATTAATTTATATAACATGATAATAATAAGGTTGTTGAATACAATTGTAAATCACATAAACTCATATAAATAATAGTAATAATCCTAATACATAGAAAGTAATGTTCCTTGTATTTCTTATCCCTGCCACATTAAATGGTGATCAAAATGCAAAAACTATTACAAAATTTTAGATAATACTGTTTAGTATTCAACAACCTTGATAAAAATTTTAAATTTATATTTTATTATTTTACAATTATAATTCCTTTAATATTCATGACTTTTGGATTGGATTAAATGATAAAAATTATTGTTCAATAACAACATAAATAAGTAATAAAATATTTTCTTTAACTCAGATTCATAAAAAACATTGGAAATGTAAATGTTGATTGTTTCGGAGAAGAGGCATAAAATAAAATGTTTTGTTTGGTATTATATCTTTTTGTACTAATAAAAATATATCTAAACACAAAATTCATCCTTTAAAAAGAGGGTTGCAATTTACTTTTTAAGTCGATATTTTGACTACACTAGATTTATGGCTAGTTTAAAAAAGCAAAGTAACAATTAAATTTTATTACCTCGAAAAATCCTTACATCACACAATCTTGACCAAGATGCATGTTTCCTCTCTAATCATCCCTCTATAGTATTATCTAATATAGATAGTATATGATTGGTATACTATGTCCCCGTAAACATTTGTTGCTAGCTCGTGGATATCTTGTGACAATAAATAATTAGTGGCCACTAAGTTCAAAGATCTACAATTTCAAAGAAGTTCAACACTGCTCATAAAATTGTGTTTTCATTATTCTTGGTAAATCAAGCATAGTAGTAGACATGAAAGCACTAGTTAACAAGTTACTAGCTCACCAGGTAATTTTTAATAACTTCTCTATATCTCAATGAGGATTTTTACATTTTCAATTATGGTATATCTTTTTTTTGTCCATAGCTATATGAATATGAAACTGTACATATTAGTGTTACAAGTCATGGAGTGAAATCATCTCATATGTAGCTAAGGGATAGACCAAATATGTTTCAGACAGAGACATAAACAGTCATAATACCTACACATATCCCTTATACAAGGATTTAGAGCACCAGTCATGCGAACAATACAATTTAATATGTAATTCCATTTATTGATATTATATTTTGGGATGTTTTTATAAAAAATAATTGAAATGTTGTTAATCTCCTCTATTCTTATTGTTGCATTTATCCATACTTTAATGATTAACAACTTCTAATAAATGAAACTATAAATTGTTTGGTTCTTATATATGATAGATGTTTGTTAGTTGATATATTGGTTTCTTAAAAGGGAAAGGGAAAAGTGCTTTTTTTTAGTGTTATATTTTTCTAAGCTTCCAAAATAACAAGTTTAGTCTCAAGAATTATTTAAATAAAAAAACCTTAAAAACATCACCATAATTTATAATTTTTATCATAAATTTAATGTAATTGTAGAAATTTTGTTTAAATTATCGTGTATTCATTAAAATTTATTTAAAAATTTTAATCCAATTGTATCCATTACCTTTATAAAAATATACATATGACCTTTTTGTGCAAATATAAATTATATATTGAGAATGCATCTTTCTTGAAATATGTTATACCAATCTTACACTGAGTTACATATAACAAATCAATCCCCACACACACAGATATATATATACTAATATAATAATTTACTTATGAAATTTTCTTTATACTAACACAAATTCCAAGTAAAAAATGATAGAAAACCATTCATCATTTACTTTCTTATAATTCTCTAATCTCGTGAATGTTTGTAACAAATTTATCCCCCTATTTATACCATTCCATTCAGATGTTTAGTCATTAAAATTTTCCATATCTATCATTCTTTATAAAACAATGATCTCTCTTGCATGGTTATAGATATTTTTTTATTTTTTATTTTGTGAATCTAAGGGCCTCCATTATATCATAATATTACATCGATTTATACAATTTTCCAAAATCCTAACATCCTCACACATACCATATTTATTTTCCACTAGGTAATTACCAAGAAAGATAGCCAATTTCCTTTGGAGAAACTAAGTCATTGATTCCATGTGTGTGGGCTAGAGTGGGATCTAAGGCCTCACCATGGCCTAAATCTCCTACAATGTGCCTTTTCCATTCACCCCTCTCTATAATTGCACTTCTAGTACTACCTCATTGATGAGGCATTTCACTCCAAGCTATATCACAATATTTCCTGCAAACCAAAAAACTATTTCCATAACAATAAGCATCAATACACCTAGATAGAATACCGCAAGAACCTAATTATGTACCGCCTATACCTATACATGGGATGAGGGCTAAAATTCACAAGTTGAGATGTTAATCATGCTTTCTCTCTCTATGGAGGCACACCCAACCCTCCATCAAACCACCAAAAAATTGACATCCTTCCAA
>APFE030550940.1:7970-20247 GCA_000404065.3 Pinus taeda
CCCCCCCCCCCAACAATACAAGGTCTTTCCATTTATAATAACATTATCTCCTAATTATTTGGATCGACGGTTAAACAATACATGTAATTTTAGAGTTTTAAATTGATCCCTGAACCAAAATAAGGAGTGTACTTCTTTGATTGGATTTCCATCAATCCTGAGGTTCCATGTAAACACAGTTACCGATACCAAATCATGAAATCTTCGTCATAGTATCCATGAGAATAACACATTATTATGAACCTTGCAACTTATAGAAGACAGATGACCAGATGCTTGACTATGCATTGTCTTGAAGACCTGGCTGCAATTAAGAAAATACTCCACCATCTTGAGCTCTTGCTTCATGAAACCCATATGCTCAATTTCTACCATGGCATATGAATGTATAACATCATGGAGATGGGAACAAGAACTATATTTCATGAACAAGAACCATACTCCTGGAACAAGAATTATACACCTGTCACAAGGATAACCTGTTAGTAGTGATATTTTCACACAAATATCTTCAAATTATTAGAACAAAGGAAATTCATAGAATTATAACATGCTATCTCTTAATGCCTCTATAATTGTTCATCAATATAAAAAAAAGGATGGTAATAACTACTAAAACTAGGTGAAGACATAAGAGATCCATGGCAAAAGATGTCAAAATATATACAAAATGGAGGCTCGACATTGATGAGTTCTTCCCTTTTCTGGAAGGAGCGTCGTCAGATCCCTTTGCTTTATCAACATTTTTAAATCCACAATCCTTCTTATCATGCCAGATTTATCACATTTCGTTAATGATTATCTTGGAGATTTAAATTAATCAAGATATAGATATACTGCACAAAATCTTATTTTTATTTATATCTTTAAAGAAGCCTCTAATAGATAAGGAATATTTGGTTCGACAATCAATGGTTTTTTTTCATCATTTCTTCCAATAACATGGATGAAACCACAACATCAAACTTCAATGTAGTTGTATTACTCCGTGTAGCTACAACCAAACTAACCCATGAATATACCAAATAACACAACAAATCAATGTGCTTATCGTCATATGAAATTTTGTCAATAAACAACAATTGACTTACCATATTGTTGAAGGCATCAAGATGCTCCATCAAGGAATCACTGTCATTCATCCTTATGACGAATAGTTGGAAAATTTAAATAGTTATATTAAGGTTTGATTCTCCTTACTTGATAATTACTTGTGAGTGTGTTGGCTTCTTTTACTTCTTTAGTATCTTATCTTTCATCAAGAAATTGCCATAGTATGTGTGTATGAATATCAAAAAACAAGAGACATAAGATGTAGGCACTATGCCAGGGAAAAACCCCCCTCGAGGGGAAAACCCAATCAAGATAATTCTTCCTTTCAATAGTATTATTTCATACTCTTCACCCTAGACCAAGACCAGACCAAGTCAGCCTCCCATACCTTCCGTCCACATCAATTCAGCCTCCAAGATCTTTGATCCCTTTCCAGCAGCTTCCAGCAAGAGGAAGCTTCCACAAATAGCGAAAATTTAGAAGACTTCGATCTCCCAATCCAATACATGAAATAGAGAGAGAGAGAGGCACCAAAAATTTGATTTTCTTCTTCTCCTTAGACTTCCCCAAACTCACACTTCCTTTCACCTCTCGACAATAGACTTCGCAGTTCCGCATCTACTCTTGAGATATCGAACTAGCTTGAGATGTGATTCTCCAAATGACTTCGACTAGCTTGTATTTACAGGATTCTTGTGGGTCGAATTAGTGTCCCTAGGCCGACTTGATCTCTTCTAGTCCGAGTTAGTGTGGAGGATATAAAGTCATATTTGATTCAATACTTAACCTTTTTACATGATTCAAATCCAAGAAGGGTCTCTTTGAATGTACAGTGACTCTATAAACTCAATATTAATCCTAGGAGTCCACAATGGGGACTTTGACTAATATAATGATGACCCATGCTTTAATATGTCATTGTTACAACAGTAAATTCTTTTGTTTATTGTTTTGACCATTACATTTCATGATGATTCAAACACATTAAATGAAGACCAACCTAGTTACAATTTCTAACACTCCTTCTTAACAAGGGAGGTATTAATCATATACAAATACAATAGAAGATCTCAAAAAATATGAAATAATGAAGAACTTTAGGCATTGCAATTCCATGGACTAGATTCCTGACCAGGGAAATCTATCCATTGGTCTCTCAATAATTTAGGCACAACAATGCCACAAACTAGATTCCTGACCAAGGTGGACTCAAGCTTTGATCCTCTCTAGGCACCATCAGGCTTACTTGCTAACCACCAACCTAGGGACCTAAGTGTGTATCCATGGTCAGAGCTCAATGACCCAGGCCACCCTTCCCTACTTTGGGACCTAGACATCAACACAAAGTGTCCGCCAGATGTCCTCCTAGGAAATGCTTCACTCGCAAAGCCTCAACAAAACTCTTCCATTTCATTATCATCAATACAATCAATAATGTCTACCAAACCCAACAAGTTTCTTAGATACTCAAACTTCTTATTCGAAAGTGCCTTCGTTAGTATGTTTGCTACCTGTTCATCTGTCAAGACATACTTCAACTTTACAATCCCATCCTGCACCAAGTTACTAATAAAGTGGAACTTATTATTGATATGTTTCGTTCTCGAATGAAACACAGGATCTCTAGACATCTTGATACAAATTTGATTGTCACAATTAATCACAGTAGGACCCAAAGACTTCTCGAACAAATATGTCAGAGGCTTCCTTAACCAAACATCCTCCTTTCCTACTTCACATGTAGCCACATATTTTGCCTCGGCACTACACAACGAGATCTTGCTTCATACTCATCCATGAGATCACAGCAGCTCCCAAACTAAAACATCCTTCGGTAGTGCTCCTTCCATCCGTCTCACTACCACCCCAATTAGATTTTGTGAAGCTAATTAGCTTGACTTCTTTACTATCATACTTTATGGAGTGATACATAGTGCCACGAAGATACCTCAGAATATGTTTAGCAGTTATCCAGTCATCGTGACGGGGCTCCAACGAAAACTGATTAAGAATGTTTACTGCAAAACATATATTTGTCCTGGTATTTACCAAATACATTTAGGGAACCCACCAAATGTCAATAGGAGGTAGGATCCACCAGACTAGAGTCAGAGTCCCCCAACTTCTTGAGATTGGTGATCATAGGAGTAGTCATCTGCTTGGAATCCAAATCAATAGGAATATCCTTTGATTTCTTGTATGCTTGATTCTCATCAAATATGACATCCCTGCTTACTTCAATATATCTTCCTTCCTTGATGTAGATTATATATGCATTTGAAGAGAGACTATATCCAATGAATTTTCCCTTGATACTTGTAGAGTCCAACTTCTTTTGCTTGCCTTTCGTAACATGGATATATGATGGACTTCCAAAGATTCGAGGTGATCCACAATCGGTTTCATTCCTGTGAATACTTCTTTGGGTGTTTTACTATCAAGACTCTTATGAGGACTTCTACTTTGAATGTATACAGTTGTCATCGTTGCTTCTCCCCGTAAGAACTTTGGTAGATCTTGATCAAAGAGCATAGTTTGAATGCCTTCTTCAATTGACCTATTCTTCGTTTCGGCCAATCCATTTTGTTTAGGATAATAGGGAATGATGAGATCCCTCTTAATACTTGCTTCCTTACAATATGCAAGGAATTCATTAGAAGTGTATTCCCCACCATTATCAGACCTCATATTTTTTATCTATCTTTCGGTTAAGGTTTCCACTTCAGCCCTAAACTCCTTGAAATTATCAAATACTTCATCTTTTATTTTGAGAAGGTAGAGCCATGTCTTTCTATAATGGTTAGCAATAAATGTCCCATATTAGATATGAACTCCAAGTGATTTGTTAGACATGGTCCCACACACTTTGGAATAGATGAGGTCTAATATCTCTTAGACCTAGTTTCACTATTGTGAAATGGCTTTCTTGTGTGTTTTCCCAAAGAGCATCCCTTGCACACACCTTCATGATCCAACTTCATATTAGGAATACCATGAACCAGATGACTAAGAGTAGGGATGGCCTTATAATGTAGATGACCATACCTCCTATGCCATAGCTCAGCGGGAATTATTTCCATATGAACCAGAGCTTGAGGATGTGGTCTAATGATTCTATAAATACTTCCATCACGAACTCCAATAACCTTAGCTTTATCAATGCTAGAATCTTTTCCCACATCAATACTTTTCCATCAACAAAAGAAAGTATTTCCCCTTTATCTTCTAAATAAGAAATAGAAAGCAAATTCTTTGTCAAACCTGGAACATATAGAATGTTGTTGAGATGCAGCTTCGATCCATTATCCATCGTCAACGATGTTGATCCCAGGCCTCTAAAAACATAGCTTTTTTTGTCACCCAATTCCACTGCATGAGAAGATGCCTCTTTTGATAGTGTATGAAGTTGTTTACTTTCTCCTATCATGTGTCTCGATGATCCACTATCAATTATCCATGCATTGTCATCAGTAAGAGAACATGTAAGCACAACCAAGAATCCTCGATTGTTGACCTTGTTGGACAAGTAGTAGATCACCTTCTTGATCCATCTTCCAGCACTGTTGATACCCATTCTTATGTAGTTCATCATAGAGGGAGAATCCATGCCAACAAAGGGATCTTCGACTCTTCCTGACCTTAGTTTTGATACCACGTTGGAAAATCAAAGTAGTTATATTAGGGTTTGATTCTCCTTTCTTGATAATTACTCTTGAGTGTGTTGGATTATTTTACTTCTTTATTATCTTCTCTTTCATCAAGTAATTACCATATTATGTGTGTATGAAGATCACAACACAAAAGACACAAGATGTAGACACTATTCTAGGGAAAAACCACCCTCGACGGAAAAACCATCCTCGAGGGAAAAACCCCCCTCGAGGGGAAAACCCAGTCAATATAATTCTTCCTTTAAATGGTATTCTTTGAGACTTCACCCTAGAAAAAGACCAGATCTTCCCTCCACACCAAGCCAGCCTCCCAGATCTTTGACCCCTTTCCAGCAACTGCAACTAGGTAGCAATGTCCAGTAACAACGAAAATTTGGAAGACTTCGATCTCCCAATCCAGGGCATGAAATAGAGAGAGAGAGAGGCACCAAAAGTTCAATTTTATTCTTATCCTTTGAATTCCCCAAACTCGCACTTCCTTTGGCTTCCCGACAACAGAATTCACACTTCCTAAGATACTCTTGAGATATCGAATTAGCTTGAGATGTGATGCTCCAAATGACTTCGACTAGCTTGTATTTATAAGCTTCTTGTGGTTCGAATTAGGGTCCTTATGCCGACTTGGTGTGGAGGATACATAAATCATATTTGACTCAATAATTAAAAAATTTACATGATTCAAAAGCCCAAAAAGGGTCTCTTTGAACGTACAATGACTCTATAAACTCAATATTAATCCGAGTCCATAATGGAGACTTTGACAATATAATAATGACCCAAGCATGAAACCCATGCTTTAATAAGTCATTGTTACAATAATAAATTCTTTTCTTTATTCTTTTGATAAGTAAATTTCACAATGACTCAAATATATTGAATGAAGCCCAAACCTAGTTATAATTCCCAACAGGAACAACATCTTTCAAATGATATTTTTTTTACTAATGATTAGATTGGTACAAAGTCCCTAGCCTCTCCCATTATGCCTTGGTTTTGGTTTCTTTTAAGATATTGAATCTAAAACACATAACCATATCATCCTATGTGCCTTCATATCCAACTTTGTCTATTTTACTGCCACCATATCCATAGGTTACTTAATCTTCCATAACTCAAAGTTCTAACCATTAAATTTCTCAATCTTGATTCTAGAACTACTCACTATTCTCTTTCACATAGGATTGTTAGCATAAGGCTCTCACTAAAACTAGGTTTAGCAAGGGCCCAAGATAAATTATCTATCAAGAAAGAGTGAAACCCTTACAAAAAAAGGAAACGCCCTGAAGCCAATAACCTTCGAATGCCAACTGTAATTTTCAAACATTTGCAAGTAAAGTAATGCATAAAAATTCTTAATAAAAATAATATTGTGTACACCTAATACTCAAAAGATTTACCCTAGAAAACTCTAATCGAGAAAAATTAACAAACTTAGAGATGCTCTTTCTACTCTTTATTTTATTTTATTTTTGTCGATAAAGACTAAATTCTATTAAGCAAAAAATATTGTACAAGAGGATACATTCCAGAGATGCAGGATATCGGCAACCGGAAATGATAGGACTATCAACCTCGGTTCCGGAGAAGGGGCAAGCAAGGAGCTACAACAAAGCACTGGCAGCTTAAGAAGCGTTGAAAGCTACCCTGAAAGGGTAGAGGCTTCAATAGGAAGCTTTTTCCCTTTCCTTTTTTTAACTTCAACCCAACCATTTTGGGGTGGATGAGCGATTACAACTTGAAGATTGGGGTCCACCACAGGGGAGCTCTCCTTTTCAGAATCCGAGGAGGAGGACAAATGTACACGTTTCTGAGCCATGGCTGAGTCGGAGGAAGGCGCCAGACCATCATTGGAAGGGGCCACGAAATGAGGGGCCTGATTCAATTCTTCATCGCTATCTTCATCTTCAGAGCTGGAGGATTCAGAATCTGCAACTGGAGGAGGAGAGTATGGAGCCCATCGTTTGGACTTGGGCTTGGAGACGTTGGCCGAGTTCTTCTTTGCCGGGCGAGATGGGCAAGTATTCTGCAAATGCCCAGATTGGTGGCAAAGGCGGCATCGAAAAGTTGTATTCTCGTAATCCATTGTCTGGGTCCAGACAATCATTTATCTTGAGATTGATTTGTTCTAGAAGACCTTTACTCAGATCTAACTCCACACATATTATTACATATGAGTAGAGACCTTTGAATTCCCGCCAAAAATCTCCACGGATGAAGCTGCCCAAGGTGTCTCCTATAGCTCTGAAGACTCGAGTATTCCATAGGTGGGCAGGTAAATTTGGAAGCCGAATCCATACCGGTGTCTTGGTTATGACTACAGTGGCTGGATCAAAATTTGGGAACCAAGGAGTCAAAAATAGCCCTGCAGTTCCCATGAACCAAGGGCCCTCTGCTAAGGCCTTTTCATAGTGCTTAGAGTTATCAAATAGAACAATGAAATAACCTTTCGAACAAAAAAAGATCTTACAGTGATGTGTCCAGTTTGCATGGATCCATGCATAGAGATCCTGAGATCGCGGCCATAATCCATTAAATCTACAAATGATGGCTCTTTCTACAAACTCTTGATGTTGGGAAGCCAGATCATCATTTATGAGTTCCACAGAGGGAACTTCTTCAATCTTGTCAACCAAGAAGGCCTTAGATTTAAGGGCTTCCGGGGGTTTGGGGTTCTCAGAGTGAACTGCTTCTTTGTAAGAGAAAGGCCGAGTAGAGGAAAATTGTCCCACTGCCCCTCCTCTCAAACGAAGGGTCACCACCACCAAGCTGTTCCTGGAAATGTTGTAAGAAGATAGGGGAAGAGGGTCTTCAAGTTGTTTACCTTGAAAGAGAAGACGCAGAAGGTTTGATGGGATCCCCATTCTGCGCTCTAGATTCAGTTTGAATTCCTGCACCAGATCTGAAGGGCTGACCCATTGCATGATGGTTCTACCTGAAGGTTGAGAAATCTGGATCTGAAAGAAGTCAGATGAGGGTCTTGACCCCATGCAGATCTCTGGATCTGGCCGGATCGTGGTCTTTTCTGCCTTCTGGGTGGCCAGGTCTGGCAAATCTTTGTCAGATCTAAAGCTAGGACTGCGTTTCGTTGAGCCACTGTATGCCGCACAAATCGAATACTCCTGTAATCCATCCAGATGATCACAGGGCGCAGGGACGTGGAAGATTCCGGAGCATCCATTGATGTTGCTGAATACGCTGAGCACAAAACCCGCGGGTCTGAGAAATTGGCTGGCTAACCCCTGGAATTTGGGCCCCGAACGGCCGCCAACAGGTTTTGATCTCTTCCTGCCGAAGATCCTCGGCACAAATGAATGTTTGCGCGCGCTGTCCTTTGCAATGAGCCCATCGAGCCTGGGAATCCCGGTAGCGCTACTTATAAAACCGCGGAAGCTCCTGCGAGCGATGCCCAACCTGGGCGAGTGTAGAGCCGCGTGCGGGTCGAGGACAGAGCAGGGATGGAACCACGGGGATATTGCTGCGGTCTTCATACCTTCTCCCTTCGATTCTGAATTCCCTGTATGGTACATGTTATAATGTTAAGTGGGGTCTTAATACATTGTTACCTTTTCTTATGATATCAATAACATTCTCTACTCTTTATTTTATTAATTTCACTCTTAATAATACAATATTTAGGAATTCCATAGCATCCAAAAACCTAATTTGCTAACACATATTAGATTACAATCCTAATGTATTAATTCAAATAGGATTATAATCCTAATTTGGTAATCTAAATTAGATTAACAACCCTAATATAATCCCTTAACTATGAATAGATTACAATGGGTCAAAAACCATTGGCTAAAAAAGTACAAAAAAGTCCCAAACCCTAGTTAATAATCGTGGATGAGTGCATAGACTACATGTTACAACTAACATTTTGTGCATGAATACACAATCTACATGCAAAGAATATAACATATCTCATATAATTTTAACCTTCTTCCCTACATTGGAGAAATTCTTATTTAGCTTGGGTTGGTTTAGATTAAGGACTAGAACCCTAAGTGGGTTGTGGGCAGGGACTTATAACCTAAGAAAATTTCACCACAATAATAATATTCTACGAGAAAGTTGTCTAAATTTTTCCTTGAGTAATCATAAGCTTTAATGGCCAAAGGATTATATCTAATAAGTATGCATAAACACTACTCCTCAAGGTATCATGCCTCTTAATACTACTACTCTAGATAATCTAAAACTAAAGTTCCATATTAGAAACCAATTTCCTAACCGATGGTAGGCACTACATCCCAAAAGATCACCCCTCCTAATACTACTACTATAAAGCATTTAAATGTAAAGTTTCATATTATCAACTAATTTCCTCTAAACAATTGTAAATTATAGGTGTTATACCAACAATATGTTCTTATAATAAATTATATGATATATCTAAATCCTCGCCATCGTAACAATCTCTTCTTAGGTTTTAGCTAATAGATAGTGTTTTCCTTTAAGGAAACTCCCCTAGACACACACTCAGTTGGGTGTGATTTGATGTTGCATAGACCTACTATTTTCCATTCATTAATTGCATTTGTGTGCTCATCAATGATTCACATACAATGGTGTATTACTTCCCATACCATTGATTTCAATTATGCTAGATTATATCTCATGTTGCTTCAGTTATTGGACGGTATGGTTTCAAATTCCTCACCCAGAAATGATGTTAAGGTTTTAACTTGTTTAGATGCTAGCATTAGACGGATATTTTATCTCTTTTAACTTAGTAAAAATGTTATCTTGTTACTATTTCGAAACACTTGGGACACAGTAGTTTTGGATATGTGTTCCTTAAGCTATACCACTACATACTACTGAGAAATTAGGGTTGGTAACGTGGACATATCCCTTCCATACTTAACATTTTTGGTTCTTTCCATCCCATCCATAAGAAACAAATATTACCTGAACCTATGGTTAACTTGCCAAAGATCATCCAAAAGATAGCTGTTAAGAGAGATAAAAAGAAATGCAAGCCCTAAAAAGTCAAATCATTCCAAATAAAAGGCAAATAGGCGAAGATAAAAACAAATTGAGGAATAGAAACTACTTCATCATGGCACTCCCCTTAAAAAATCCAGAGTATAACACTTATCTAAAGAAAAGGGGCATAAAAAATCCAAATCAAATAAAAATTCAAGGGGAAGTGTTTGTAGGCCAAAGTAGTAAAACATATCTCCTACAAGGCTTTGCAAATATAGAAGACTGCTAACCACAATTTAATTGGCTAGTTGGACAAGGATTAAACCCTCGGCATTATCTATGACTTTGGAAGTTAATCCATATGTTATCCTTATATCCCTTTTCATGAAAAATAATATCATCGCCCTAGTTTAACTTAGAGGATTCAAGAAATACTTTATGTTTTAGCCCAGAGACATGGGTGTTGTGGGTGAAGTTGTCCCCTTTGTTAGTTTTCGAGTAATCTAGTAAAATTGGCTAAGTTATTTGTGTTAATTTATCTTATCTTTGTTAACATCTACCTATTAGTTGAAGTTGGATGTACCATTAAAGGTTTGGAACTAGGCATTGGAAATATTATCAATCAACTCGAGTAACTATATGGTGCTTCATCATATCCAATGGTCTACATCAACATCATTTTGAGAATTATTTCTAATGTACAAAGTTTTGATAGCACATACATGAGAAAATTTTCCATTTCCACGTTCACATTGGGAAAAAAAAATGAGTAAAATTGACTAAAAAAAAGAGTTTTTTTTTTATTTTTAACATGAAAAGTGGTTATTTATTTATTTATTTATTTTAAATTAATTTCCCTAACAAATTAAATAAATAAATTATAACTTTTTCTCAATTTCAATTTGGTAATGTTAATTACAAACTTAGTCAATTAATGGCAAAAATAAACATGTAAATACCACTTTTAACATTTAGAGTCTATTTTATGTTTTTTTTTCAAGGGTACCAATTGTCAAGGCCATGATGTCAATTAATTCGAAATTTTAACCCCAAAAATAAAAATAAAATTAAATAAAAATTATACAAACTTGAAAAAATGCTTAGGAAATCAACATTTGGAAAAAAAAAAACAGAAGCAAAAGCTATATAAACTTGAAAAGCATTTACAAAACAAACATTTGTAAAAGAAAAAGGGCAAACAAACTTGAAAAATGCTTGAAAAACCAACATTTGAAAAGAGAAAAGAATGGTAGACAAAATTGAAAAACTCTTTAAAGATCAACACTTCAATAAATAGATAAAATAGGCAAATTTCAAAAACGCTTAAAAAATCAACATTTGAGAAAAAAGAAAAAGAAAAAAGTTAATAATTAATGGATTAGAATATTTAAAATGTCAAAAAATTACCCAAAAAAGGGTGGTGCTACAACCCCACTTTTCAAAATCAGCGTAAATCAACACTAAATGTGACTTTTGAAAAGAAAAAGAAAAAATAAAAAAGACTGGATAAGTTCTCATTAATTCAATAACTTTGATTAAGGTATATGAACTCAAGATTAGGAATTAAGGCTCATTGGAAATATTATTCCAAACACTATAGGGTACCGCTATTAAATGTTTTGTAAATTTATCAAAACCCCTTCTACATTCTATGCAAGACCTAACTAACATGAAGATTTCCTCCTGACCAATGAAAATGATCAATGTTGAAAATTTTGCTAATTGTTCTTAATTTTTAAACATGGGAAGAAGGTTTGAGAACTAAAAAACAATTCATTGATTTCCTCCTAAAATGCAAAAAGATAGGGAGCTCAAACATGTCAAACAAATCTAAATTGAACCTAATTGTGTGTTGAAAACATCTTATTGGACGTCGTTGCATTAATGAAATTAACATGTCTTGATTGTGATAACATGTTAGGATATATTGTTAATATAAAAATATACTAGCCCTACTTACCCAAAATTGGTGAGTGATGCCTAACCAATACAAAATCCAAAACACTTAAATCCATCTCTAATTAATTGCAAGTGAATTTATGTTGATGACTAATATTATTGTATAAACACTTTGCAATGTTTTAACGCATTCTTTATGTTGTTTCATCCAAGGAGAAGGCACATCCTCATTTGTTGTCAAAATAAGTGGAATAGATTTGGCTTTTGTATGTGATGGGAAATATAAACAAAAAAGGATAAATGAAAGAGCACCCAAATAATGATATCCATATTAAAGAAATAATTTATCTACTAAAACAAAGTATTAGAGAATACTTACACTTAACCAAGAGCCCTCTAGATCCAATGTTAATAAAGTAAAACCCAACCTATAGCATTCTCTTCTCTTGCAAAAACCTCATTGATAATAAGTTCAACCTTTAAGAGAAAGGATTGAAAATTCACTAGTAACTTCCATTGATATACAAATTTCTAACACAACATAATTATTTCTAAACTATATGGTGTGTTACACAGTAATTTGTCACCGTTGGTCACCGTCCCTGTTACCCTTGTTTTCGTATATTGGAGGATACATTCCGAGACCTGTGAGCAGTGACATAACCTAAAAACATTTGCATTATGTTCCCCTGAGTATGTACTTCATGTTCCCTGAAGAC
>APFE030550948.1:0-48281 GCA_000404065.3 Pinus taeda
TGAGACATTATATTTTGAGACACCCACTTAGAGACAATATTTATGGCAATACACAAGTTTCTTTTTGTCTTAAGTTAAGACAATTGACACAAATATTGTCTTAAAACCCCGCTACATGTAGTAGTGAAGCTTTTCCCTAAACCCAACATTTCTGCAAACATTAGATTTTTAGACCAATAATTTTACTCTAAGCAACTTTCAGATAGTTATACCTCAGTATCAGATGCAATGAACAATTTGCAAACAGACAAATTTCCCACTGTTCATTATTCAAATCAGGAATGAAATCTACCTAAAGAAAAAATGTCAAATTGAGATCCTTTTGAAAGGACTGTTACATGGCGTTTTTTCACATCTAATCAAATGGCCTTGAAACTAGATCAATCAACATCCTTTGTTTCTTTGCATTCATCCCCTGCAAAGCCAAGAACATCCTATCTCCAAAAAGTCCAAGAATTTTGGGTTAAGCAGCTAAAAAGTCTAATTTTTTGCCTCATCGCACTTTCCCTTCATGCAACCTATGCTATTGCAAGCTGCACACAAAGTATCTACACTAAATAGAGCATGTTTCCTTCACAGTAAGTACAATGGCTCTTGAATTTCAGTAAAAATAAAAAATAATTTCAAATATTCTCTTTCTAGAAGCTTCCCGAGAAGTTTTAACTATTTATTGTTATATAGATATCTTTAACTCCTATACTTAAGGTATTATCTCTTATCCACAGAACTTATCCTCGCTCATATGTGGATCTAAGTCCTATATTTGTAAATCCAAAACCACCCCACTTACCCTATAAATTCACTGCCTCCCACAGAGTCTGGGTTGGATTTTGGAGACTCTTAGTTATGCCTTCCTACTACTTATTTTTGCCTAGGGATCCATTATCCATCCATGCACTATATTTGTGATTGAAGGCTTTCTTTGTGGAAAAAGAAGGACAAGATAGTTGGGAGACATCTACAAGATGAAGATCTGTAAAAGGTTGTAACTTCTCCTACATTAATTAATACAAAAAAAGTGTTTTTTCTCCTATAAACATGTCTCATTAATGTATATGTATTACAATGCCTTCTTGAATCATTGTGTAGAGATGTTAGTATATGCTATTTGTATGTTATAGTTCTTTTCCTTGTTTTAGTTTTTTTGTAGGTTATACTTATAACATTAGGAGTTGGAGCTAGATCATACACACAAGGAGAAGAGGAGAGTTTGTGTTAGATTCCAGGTAAGCCTTTCTTCCATATTCTAAACCCTTTAAGGAAAACATAAGTCTTTTTGTCTCTATCGTTTCTAGATTAAGCCACTAGATCTAGGGAATTTTCTTCCATTTGCAGAAGGAAATCATCCATAAAATAACTTGGTGGCTCCATTGGGGATCGATATATTCTTTTAGTGGTTTCCTTTGCCTAATATTTTTATACCTTTGAAAATGACTCAATTTTACTTGTTCAGACAATTATGAGTCTTAGGAAAGTATAATTTTGAGCTTGGTAGGGTTTTTTTTTCACCTTTTGAGAAAAATCAATCCCAACACACTTTCTTTTATGAGATAGAGCGACCCAACGAATTAGTCTCTCTTTGTAAGTGCAATGATTTTCAATTTTCTTGGAATCATTGGAGTTTTTAACGTGTATTAAATGTGACTCGTTGTAGTTTCCCAATTCATTAAGTGTGACTCATCATACTTAGCCCATATACTACTTGCACAAATTCATGTAGGATGCAAAAAATATGCAATTTTTATGCCTTGCTCTCAATTCTATTCTAATGCAATTTTTTTTTTCGTGAGTATCTGAACTGGTCATAGTCTCTGTAAATCAAATAATTTGTTAAAATGATTATGTTCTCCTTTTTGATAAGAGTTTGCTTCATTTTTGCTTCTTCTTGTAATTTACGATTTTTAGTCACTTGGCTTAATTATTGATCCATTAAAGGAATTTCATGTTACAATTATGATCTGTTTGAATATTTTTTATTCAATAATCTTATCATTTCATTTTTATTTTCATTAAAAAAGTAAAAGAAAAAGAAAAAGAAATGTATTTTATATTGCATTAGGGCTTTGAATATTTTCATTGGAGTAGGGAAAGTTGAAGATATTGTTTGGAAGTTCTTGTCTATTGGATCATTGTTTGGAACTTTTTCCTTTCTTTAGATATGTCTTCATCAAATGAAAATAGTTATTTTAATCATGCTAGTTCCATTATAGGACTTCAGGTGAATTCGTTTTGTTAGCCTTAAAACTGAAACTTAAATCAAGATCCACTTTAAAATTTATTCAATTAACATAATGAGCATTTGGAACATTAATGGAACACATAATGGTCTAGGATAGAAGACATGTTCTGGTAGCATTAAATATAGGAGCTTTCATTATTTTCCAATTTTACATCTTGCACATGGTTGGTTTTCCACGTATATCCGAGTATATTAGAATGCCCCCACCGAATGGTTACACATTAGACAACAACACTATGGATTGCACTTCCATGTATCTTCAGGTATATTTTAGAAGTCCCCACTAAGTTGAAAACCTACCATAGGTAATCGAGTCGCCCTCCTTGTCATCTGTGATACATCGAAGACAACATTCAAGGAGGTTGTTTGCACGTACTTAATTGTATATTGTAGTTCACAATGATTTGGTAATCCTTATATGCCTAATTACTCCTCTTTATTTTTATTTGTGTTTTTACTTTTTCAAAATCACTTAATTAACTCTCCTTAGTATATCTTAGGTTAAGTCTTATGGCAATAGTTCTAGAGACTACCAGTCAAGGAAACCATTCTGATGGTAATCCTAGTCATTTCCCCCTTTTAGAAATATTGGTGCTCCTTATATGGCTACATTGTCCCTTCCTGGATTTATCATAGGTTTACTAGTATGGTTGTTTTCAACATTGTTGATTCTGGATGTCCAAACTACTCCACAACCAAGTTCTCCACCTGAACAACATCAACCTCAAGTTAATCCTCATGTTGACCCTTTTCCTTCTTCGTGTATTGTTCCTTCATCATTTTCTTCTTCTTCTCTTGGTGAAAGTTTTGATTCTAGTAACCAGGAAGCTAAGAAGAAGAAGAAAATGATGAAGAAGTAAAATAAGCAAGGGGAAAAACAAGAAACCATTGTTCTTAATGTAGCTAGTTCTTCAAATCCCCATAAAGTCAAATTCCCTTGCATGCTTTGTAAGGGTGATCACATTCTTAGAGATTGTCTTGGTATTCCTCAGGTGTAAGAAGTGTGGTCCATAGGCTCACATAAACCCTTATCATCTGTCTCTGAAGATCATGTTGGTGGCAAACCATTGACTAGTGATAATAAGGATCTCGGGAAGAAAGGAAAAGTTAAGTTTACTTCTAAGTTATGTGAAGGGAATCATCAAATTCACCTTTTCCCTTGTTTGGATGATGCCTCCAAATAGTTGGAAAACATTATTTTTTCTCAACAACAACTTCTAGTCTGTTATTGAAAGCTTTCTCCAAATCCTCAAATAGTTGATGAAGTAATTGACTCGGCTCCCTTTTCAATCAATCCCATTCTCTCTAAACATGAATCCCATGAGTCTGTTCCCAACCAACCATTGGTTGAGAAAATGGTTGCCTTTATTCCACCTTCACTCAATTTCATTTCTCCTGTAGAGAGTGAGGTTCATACCACTCAATTTCGTCTCGTTTCTTTAGATCTCATATAATAAGGGGATAATTCTCCCATTTTCATGGAATCCCCTCCAAGTAATGAGGTAATTTCCTTTTATTGGAGCCAATTTGTAGAACCTTGTCTCCCTTCTTACATGCATTTTCAGATCAATGTGAATGCTTATGATATGCTAAATAGGTTTTTTTACACAATACCATGGCTTATCAAGACCACATGCCCGAAAAACCATAACTTGTGTCACTTAAAAATTATAACTCATTTCACTTGTTAATATAGCATTTTGTCATTTAATTAATTTAATTAAAATGGAAAAGAGGACATAACTACTTTGGAGATAAATATCAAGCTTTGATTTTTGTACACTATTATGGAAGTTAAATCCCAACCGTCTACTTAATAACTATTCATGATTTGACACATCATTATTAAAAGTTATGTTAATAGACTTGATTATTTTACTTTGGTATTATAGTACTATTTAGAAAGGTTATCAAGATCCTAGACAACCTTGACACTAGACAACATAGTTTACACTACACAACTTTGTCATGAGGATGAACCACATTAGTTGGTTTGAAATGCCGATCCAATCCTTACAATGTGATTAATCCGAAAGATTGTTTTCTAAACTACGGATCACAAAAGTCTTAGATCTAACATTAACATTATGATCAAACTCATCAACCCTTTTCAACTATGGTCAACCATGGTCAATGAGTCGTCCTCACATGTAGAGGTTGTCTAGTGTCAACTAGCAGAACCACATTTATTGATGTAGTTGATATAAACTTATTGACCTCATTTCCCACCTTTTATACACATCAAGTAACACATGAAAATGATGTTTATGAACAATATTAGTAAATGTAATTGTGCTAATATTAATCTATGAACACGAAACCTTTTATAATAAAATTTTAATTATAAGATAAATTTAAAACTTTAATTATAAATAAAAACATCTCATTTATGTCTATCTGGTTTGGTGACCACTAAGACACTTTTTATGTAAAGTTAGTGATTAAATTCGTTGCTAGGATAACATATTAGACGTGATGACGATATAATGGTGACAAACTTAAAAAAACAAAACCTCCCATTTATAAATTTTATTAATTACAATGCAAATTCACTTTCCTATATAATATATATATATATTTTAATAATAATACGTGTATAAAACCCATTGGATTGCACCCATGTGCATGGTTCGCGTGGTGGGGGCTGACGACTTTCTCGCACCCCACCCGCGTCGAATCCCGTCTGTGTTGTTGCTGTGCGGTCAGCCATATGTCAGAGTTAATTGTGATCTGATGTGTCAATCATCAATCAATATGACGTTTGATATATATATTGTACAAATCAGGCCTAATATAAGCTTCTGCAGGGACTGCCCCTTTTAAAAAAATAAAATCCATTGGATTTATTTTATTTTTTAATTTATCCCATTCCATGCCTTCTAGGAATCCAAAATTCCATATTTAATAGGAAGCTTAGGGTTTCACTTTGGGCCCATTCCATGCCTTCACGAAATCCAAAATTCCATATTTAATCAAGACGCTTAGTGTTTTGATAATTAAATGATTTGTTTCCGAAAGAAATGACGACTTTTCAATGACTTTGGGAAGAAAAGTATAAAGTAGAATTTTTTACAATAATAATTTTGTAAGTCAAGTGAAGGTTTAATGATTATTGTTTTTTATTAGAATCTTTTCATTATATTAGAATTTTAAAATTTAATATTAATAAATTCAATTTGAAGTCAGATAAAATTCTAAATAAAATGAAAAATAACAGAAAGAGTCAAAGTCGAGCGCGAGAAAAGATAGAAACGTTATAGAAAGTAAAAGTCAAGTAACCCAAGTTCGGTTCCCTTCGCTAGGCCTGATTATGTGACCGTGTTGAACACTGCAAGCCCAGCCCAGGATTAAAATAGCAGCAGCAGCGAACAGCGTTGAGGTCATGCCTGCGCTGCGATGGCGATGAAGATGAAACAATTAATCAGAAGCATGCTCCTCACCTTCACTCTATGTACGTGTCTGCACCTCTCAGTCGGTCAACAGATAAATGTTACAGCTGGTGGTGTTGGGCATGAGGAGAGTTGTGGGAATAGCCAATATACAAATGGCAGCCTCTTCCACCTTCGTCTCATCAAAGTTTTGGAATCATTGGTTGTCAATGTTTCTACGACTGGATTCGATACCTCTAGTGTTGTGGGGCAAAACAACAATGATTCTGTTTATGGGCTTCTCCAGTGCAGGGGAGATTTAAATTCCTCTTTATGCCAACAGTGCGCATCCACGGTAAAAGCAATGCTTCTTGATAAATGTCAAAACAGTACTTCTGGATTCCTTCTACTAGATGGCTGCCTCTTACGTTATGACGATCATTATTTTTACAATTATAGTGAGGGTATCCAGCCTTATTCTTTTTATTGCAACGCACCGACCGTTACCCAGCCAGACACGCTCCAGTCTGTTATTTTAAACGTACTCTCAAATATTAGCGAAAGAGCCGTGTGGAGTCCCAACCTTTTTGCTGCAGATGTATTCACAGCGGAATCTTCGCCTTCCAGGTTAATCTACAGCTTAGCCCAGTGTTGGAGAGATCTGTCCAAAGCAAACTGCCAATCTTGCTTATCTGTCGGTGAGTCATTGGGATGCGCAAACGGATCAATTGGAGGACAATTCCACTTTATGGGCTGCGAATTGCGTTACGAGATTTATCAGTTTTTCCTCGCTCCCATCCTCGCGCCGCCGCCTCCATTATCCGGTATGTTCCTTCACATAGTGTTTAGATTGTACAATGATAAGTAGACTAGTTTGTACATTTTGGTGGAACAAAACCTGGCCAATTTAATACCAGGGCTTCGTGTACAAATTGGCAGACGGCATACATACTCCGATCCCTTCGCCAGACGGCATACATACTCCGATCCCTTCGCCGCTGGCTCCATCATCCGGTATCATCCTACACAGATTTTACATAATAAGAATAAATTAATTTTGTACAATTTGGTGAAAATAAGCATGGCCAATTTAATGATGACCTTTGTGAGAAAATTGGCAAATTGGCAGAAGGCAAAAACCGTAATGTCCTTGCGCTAACTCTGGGCGTAGTAGCCGCTACGGTTGGATTAATTGCAGCCATAGGCCTATTTCGTTTTGGCCGAAAACGCCGAACCACAGGTTCCTAAATTGCTCAATCATTCAGTGTAGACCTTATTAGCTTGTATATGGTGAATTGAAATTCTTCGCATATTTCATTACTTAACATAAATAGACACCTGCAACTGTTTCGCAGGTGAGGAAGGAGAAGATAGCTTATCGCCTCCTCTAGCGAATCTGGAACTGATTTTCAAATACGATACTCTAAGGCAGGCTACCTCTGATTTTAAAGCAGAAAACAAACTTGGTGAAGGAGGGTTTGGATCCGTCTTTAAGGTAAGGGCCTTGGATAACTGCCTTCCATTGAATTACATACTAGTAGGTAGCAGGTCCAAGTCAGCTATAATGGAGAATAAAAATAATTTTGAATTTCATTGATCTTCAGGGTGTTCTACCTGATGGTCGAGAGGTTGCAATTAAACGGTTGAATATAGCTTCAAGGCAAGGTGACAATGAATTTCTGAATGAGGCAAATCTCATCACTCGTGTTCAGCACAGGAATCTAGTGAGATTGCTTGGTTGCTCTGTTGAAAGAACAGAAAGGCTGCTAGTTTACGAATACCTCCACAACGGTAGTCTCGACAAGATTGTATTCGGTTTGTTCTCGCTTGCTCTTTAACTTTTTTATCTCTGCTTGAATCCTGGAATTATCCGAGTTTCTGCACATAGCTTCTTAATTTTTTTACTGTCTCTGATGTAATAATTGTAGATACAACAAAACGTCATTTACTGAATTGGACAGAGAGGTATGAGATCATAGTTGGAACTGCGCGCGGGCTTTCCTATCTTCACGAGGAGTCTGAGATACGAATCATCCACAGAGATATCAAAGCAAGCAATATTTTACTAGACAATAAATACCGACCCAAAATAGCAGACTTTGGCTTAGCCAAACTATTTGGAGAAGATGAAAGCCACGTTAGCACTAGAGTTGCAGGAACTATGTATGAATTCTCTCTACAATCTCTTGGTGTCCCAAGCTTTGTTTAATAAATTACAGGATATGAACCTATTACAACTCATATATATCAGAGAGGATCATATAATTTTACGAGGGTTAAGATATGGAAATTTGATTGTACATAACGTTGTGCAGTGGTTACATTGCGCCTGAGTCCTTACGCGGACAGTTGACAGAGAAAGCAGATGTATTCAGCTATGGAGTGCTGCTTCTCGAGATTATCAGCGGAAGAAAGAACCATAGTTTGCTTCAGCACATGGAGTTTCTCATTGAAGCTGTATGGCTCTTGTGGATCTCATTCTTGAAGTAGAAATTTTCTAAAATGTCCATAGAATTATGATTTCTTGCGAACTAATGCTTTATGTTTTGTGGATATTGGTCAATTAGCAGACGTGGAGACTCTATAAGGCAGAGAGAGCATTAGAAGTTATGGATCCCACACTGGAAGGCAGTTACTCATGTGAAGAAGGGATTAGAGTGATTAAAATTGGTCTGCTGTGCACTCAAGCGGGTGCAACATTGAGGCCTTCAATGTCACAGGTGGTGTTGATGCTTACAGGTGGGGAAGAACATGTTCCTTCGCCCACAAGGCCTGCTTTCGTAGATGAGGAGAGTGTATTGGCCGCACCTAACCAAGTTGAACGTGCTACAGTTCCTCCTCGTGGAGACCCTAACAACACGTCAAGCAACAGTCAGTCGTTGGAAGTAGCAACCCACTCTGCAGGTGGTAATCTTTCATTCAGCAGTACGGAGCCAAGGTGAACGTAAGGCAATGCCTTGCAATTTTATTGACACTCTACAGTGCTCATGCTATAATGTGTTACTGGTTGTCACAGTCTATTTGGTTTCATAGATTATGATAGACTCGGAGAGTTTGAAGCCCGACGTTTGACTATACTGATTAGGATTGATTACGTTGAAAAATATTAAGTTAATTTTCAAGATTTTTAATCTATTTGGAAATAATTTAAATTTTGAAGATTTTGGAAAGTATTGTGAGCTATTCCAAGATAATTTGAACTAATTTGTAAAGCCCGGGTTAAAATAATATTGAGTGAATTTTGAAGATTATTTTTTTTAAATAATTTCGATGGATTAACTTTTTTGAGTATTTGGATTTTTTCATGTCGTGTCATTTTTAGATTGTATGATTGTATTGAGAGTTTTATTCAGAAAGTGTGAATTACCGAGGACTCTACATAACTCGAAGAGAATTAAAGAATAATTACATGATTTAAGAAAGATGGTGACACTTTTTATATTTCATCTATCATACTTTCGGAGCTGTTACAATTCGTTTGTAAGGAATTTTCACATGAAATAACTCTGTTTTTGCATTGAAAAAACTTGTAAAATGTTTATTAAATATTTGTAAAGATGGGTTGAGGATCTAAAACATCTATAGACATGGTAGCCAACATTCTTTATTAATTTAGATATCCATTTCTTGAAATTATTCACTTAGTTCACTATTTATGTGTCATGAGAACTAAATTTATTAGTTTTTTTATAAATGTTTTATTCTATATTAAAATTATTTAAACAATAATATATTTAATAGAATAATATTTATATTAAAATTATTAGAATAATAATATATTTATTTTAAATTTATATTTTAATTTTGAATAAATATAGTACATATTTTATAAGTAAATTATATATATTTATTTTATATATTTATATATATATATATATATATATAACAAGATTTTTGGAATTATAATTTGTACGAGAAATTTCTAGAAACATTATTAGCTATAACATATTTACTATTAGTTACTTCCCACCCTAATTTAAGTATGACTTTGCATAAAAATGGATAGGAATAAGATGTAAATAAATAAATTTCTCAACATTTGTTTATGCTTTCTTCAACACTTATATAGGGTTCATATTGTAAATGTGTAGACTTACTAGTGGGTACTACCACCAAAATTAATGCAAGTCGATGTGCCTAAGCAAACAATTAATTTATCTACTTCACATCTCAATTTATTAGTTCCTCTTAAAGAAAGACTATAGGATTCCATTTGCCTATTAACCACTTTTAATTTAGCTAATGTTAACCAATATAGGTTATCATTTTTTTATGCAGTTGCTCCCATAGCATAATTTTTAACTTAGTGGTCTCGGTGTTGCACTACAAATCCGAGTCAATAATTCCCCTCATGAATGACACCCACAGATCATCTCACAGGGGAATTTGGTTTGTTTTGAGACAAAGAGGTGGTGATAAGCCCACCTTCCCTCATAATTTAAGGCACATGGTGATTTGGTATACATGTCTTTTCGTCTAGTAGTAGGAACACCACGATATAAGGCTTGGCTCTTGGAGCATTAGTAGTTCATTACCACAACAACTCATAGACAAAGACATAATTCAGGTGACAATCATTTATATTGAATCAGTTGCAAATATGGTGAAGGAATGAAGGTGTCCCTATATAGGAGGTAGGGGCAGGGGAAGGCCTCCCCTCCCACCTTGGCATGGACAGGGTGATAAGCACTTTGATTGTAGCATCTCTCATTGCTACCACAAAATGGTTGTTGAGTCGAAAGCTCAGGAGCTTCGAGTCATGAGAGACTACCTTTGGGCACTACATAATCTCCTTGGCCATCACTTCAAGGACCAGGAGGACGTTAATGTGCTATTGAAGGGCAATGTGCTAGGTATGGAGTTTCACTTGCACCATGTGAAAGCTACGAATTGTCATATTGTTGACCTCCTCGAGATGAAAATCCATGGCTCTATGTCTCCCTCAACTGACATGATGCACAACTTCCCTTTCCTCTCTCTAGCTCAGACTGATGTACAACATTTCAAGCTCCAGAACCTTCACCAAGGCGTCAGTAGACTTGTGGCGATTCAATGACTGCTCTTGTTGGATTGGGTCCCTCTAGTAACAAGAGTGGACAAGTCAAAAACCATCATGTCTCTCCTTTCCCACAACAGTAAATGCAACCAACTTCGTCTAGTCCATCGAATTCCACAAGGAACCTCCTTCTCGATGACACAAACTACTGCAAGCCCTACCTAGTGGTCTAGAAAGACCCTATAGAGTGCTATCTGGGTGAAGCTCGTCTCTCAAGGTAGTTTTTTTTGCGGCCACAATGTCTCTATGCTTTTAGATCCCTAAATGTTTTTGTACACTTTGTTGCAAAGAACATTTTAGGAGGACTTCTGGTTTCTCATCTATGGGCATAGGCTTCCTCCTATTTTTCTCACTATCCCGAATCTCCACACTTTGTTGCAAAGAACATGAGGACTTTTGGTTTCTCATCTATGGGCATAGGCTTCCTCCTATTTTTCTCACTATCCTGAATCTCCACCTCATGGACTTTGAACATGGTTGGTTTTTGTTGAGCCTCAACGCTCCCATGAATGTAATTTTTGTAAGTGTAATACAATTTTTTTTTACTTACAAAAAAACTTGAGTGACAGTGATTAAGTTGTCTTATAGCACTGGTTAATAGAATAATTTTCAAATATACCACATAAATTATTAAAAAGAAAAATTATTAACACATACATTTCATCATTATTGTGTTGATAGGTGCATTATATAGCCTAGCATGAAGGAGATGTGTGATTTATTCCTTTCTCAACTTAGAGTTGGCCCCTATTACTTTTAAAATTAAAATAAAATATACTCTAAATAAAAGGAAAAACATCATTATTGTGTGGAGACATGCATTATATAGCCTAGTACGAGGGAGATGTGTAAATTCTTCCATGCTTAACTTCGAGTTGACACATGTTCCTTTTAAAATAAAAATAGAAGATACTCTAAATCAAAATTAATGTTTGTTATAATAAAAAAAAAAAAGAATATAGGTGTTTGGTTAGTTTTAATTAAAAATATTATAAAACATTAATTACAACCTAGTTTAAAAGAAATGTGGTAAAGCTATTTCACTTTCACTCTCATATACATAAGTAAACTATTTCGATCTATATCTTAAGTTACACAATTTATATCGACTTTACAAGCATAAAATAATTAAAAATAAAGAAAAATCTTATATTTACCTTATAAATATTTCAATACAATTTTTTTGAATATCCATGTTCCTAATATTTTTCAATATAAATTTCATTTGTATATATTATTGTGTACTAGAGTAAAATATTTCAATGCTCAAAGAGAAATAATAGTGAAATGTAAAATGATTCAACTACTCCCTAATAAGACGGAGAGGCGTAAGTCATTGAATTTTTAATATAAAATTGATATTTGACATTTAAAAAGTAGTAATAATAATAATAAATATATACAATGTGGGTCATCAATAAATATTTCACTATACAAAATTAGGTAATATTGAGATGTATTTAAAAATATATACATTTTAATATGGACAATGTGGTTCATAAATAAAATATTTCAATATCAATTATGTATACATGTACAATTAAAAAAACAAATTTGTTATTATCAAACCGTTTTTAAAAATATTTCAAGTAGTCACACTATTTTATGTTTTAACTTGTTTCTATGTTTTTTTGTCAATTTTGTCCAAAATATAACAACGATATATTGAAATTGTAAATTTAAATTGAGTTTTCTACAAAATCCAAGTATCTAAAGAAACTTTGAAAACAGTGTATCCATTTATACATTCAATTATACAATTTAAATAATAAGAAATTACAAATTATGTTTATATATAAATATAAACAACTTAAATTCATCTTAACCAATAATTTATCAAGTTGTAAAAAAAATTAAATGGAAACATTTTTCAAATTTTATATTTACGAAAAATTGCATATCATTTTTAATATTCGATACATCAATGTATCTATACTGATTAATACAAAATTAATAAAAATTCGATAGATCAATGTATATATACTAATTAATAAAATAGTTTCAAATATTTCTCTCACATATATGCACGAATAAGAGTTTAATTAAAAAAGCCAAAATCCAAGATTTTTAACCACAATGCCTTCGAGATGTGTACATATTTTGTTTTGTATGACAGTTTATAATCTCTAAATATGGTGCACTGGATGGCACTTTCAATTTCTTCAATGTCTTTGCAGAGACAGAGACCTCAGCGTATTCCCATTGTAAATTTTCGAATAATTAAAAAATCCACTGGACAGTTTAGCTTTGTTTTTGCTCTTCTGGTCCACCATATTTTGAATATTCGTAAGTTTATTCAAAATACATATATTGAAATATTCTTAAATCGATACGCAATATAAGGAGACCTTGTTCTAAATGCTGAATGCTGAATGATGCAGTAATTGGAAATCATGCATCCTCTGCTTTGCATCAAGCGAAGCAGTAATTGGAAATTTCTGTGTCGATGCATGCGAGTACTTATCCACAACAAGCCTGATCCCACCACAATGAGATTGAAACGAGAATACAAACAGTCCCTTCTCCTCTGCCCAAGGATTGAGATTCATGTCCAGATGACAACGATTCACGTTCAATTCATTGAGATTCATGTCCAGAGTGTATTGGCTGTACCTGAACGTCGTAAAGTTACTCCTCGTCGAGACCCTAACAACAGTCAGTCGTTGGAAGTAGCAACTCATTTAATTATAAATAAATGAAATAGAATTTTAAAGTTATGAATTATTGATGTTACTAACGAATGAATTAACTACCCTGTTAGGAATAGCTATATTCTTTTTCTTTAGTTATTTAATTTAATATTCTAATTTTATATGGTTAGATTTCTTTAATTCTATAGTGTTAGATTTCTTTAATTTAGTATGAGGTGGATTGGTTAGTCTATTTAAATAAATCTATTTAAATAAAGTAAAAAAAATAGTTATTATTAATGATAAGATATTGTCATGATCTAATTAACGGGGTAAGTTGGTCCCTTAATAAATAGTTCTAAAATTATTACCTTTTTTTTTTGTAAGTTAGAGATTTATATTAAAAAAGGATAAAATATTTACATCGAGTCTGCAAAGGTAGACAGTAACCGAAGTAGCACCTTACAGCCTTGCAGAAGAGAGGCGTAGGAGGCGAACTGCGATGAAACAAAAAGCCCATAGACAAGTATGATAGAATGCTGGAAAGCTCACCACGCAGGGCGGCAGAGTTAAGACCATAGGTTTATCATTGATAGCTGACAAAAAGGCAGTATAAACTTGAGCCAATACAAGGCCGAGACAAAAAGCCCAAAATCGGCATATAGACCCGAGGATGATTATGGACATGATAACTACCATAGACCGGAAAACGACATAAGACATAAGAGGACATAGAACCAACCAGAGGAGAGCTGAAGACGCCAAAACTGAGCCAAGCGAGCCCGGGGTCTAAGGGAAGCCGTCCGGACGCGGAAAACCACCCAGCCTGTTGGTGATGTCCAAACCCACATCGAGGAAATGCCTATCCATTTTTTCTTGCAGATCCTGCATGGAATGGAATTTCTGGGCTTCCTTCATCTTTTGTTCCTGAACCACAGGGTCCGGGCTGATAGTTTGCCCGAGCAACCTGATGAGCAGGGTGAGCTTCTTGTTAACAATCTCCACCCCTTCCTGGATGGTTGAGATTCTGGGATCCATATACTCCTGGCTAGCGGAAGTATTACCAGGATGACCGCCCGGGGGAGGTTGCACTTTCTCACTGTTCTGCTTATCGGCATCCTTCATGTCTAGGGCTTTCGCCAGAAGAGTTTTCATCGTCCAACTTTCTGCCTTGGTACGCATGAACTGGGTTGTTCGTTTCGCTGGGGTGCCCGGGTCACAGATCCAATCGACCTCACCTGCAACCGTTCCCCCTTGCTTGGTTTCTTCTTCTTGCTTGACTTTAGCCTCTAACTCAGCGATTTTCCGTTTGCTTCTTGTAGAGGCTCTAGTGACATACATGTTCTGCGCATTGCGTAGATCCTGGGTAGCCCCGCACATCTGCAACTGGATGCATCCATACTAAACTTATGCAACCTGTAACTGCACTGCTTTTCTTGAATTTGCTTGCTACTGATGCTGGCCGAGCTAAGGGTAGAGGTATTGAACTCCTCGAAAGATCTCCCTGTTAAATAGATTGGAGCCTTGGTATGCTCCCGAGAATGGCTTTCCATAGGGGCGAGAGACGTGGTACTAATGCAATTAATATTGAAGGTGTTCACACAATTCTTGTAATCTTTTCCTGCAGGCGCAGGAGAATTCCTGAGTGCCTTTCTCCTGATCTCGGAGTGCTTGTCCTTTCCTCTCCAACGGTTCTTACGGATAACCTTGTGGCATGATCTTTGTTGATGGTTCCCATACTTGGATCTGCTCCGTACTGAACGCCGCCACTTCTTCTGTCCAATCCTCCCGTAGGTGTGATGGGGTACCTGTTTATTGCTCCCGTTTTCTGTTTGACGGAGCCGATGAAAAGGACCGTTACCGGTTAGGCTCGATCGTTGGTGTTCACGTCGTGTTGTGCCAGCTGTGTACATCGGGCTTTCAGATTTGGACAGTTCACCTCCTCCCAACAGCTGTCCCATCCGCTTCCCTGACTGTCTACTCCACAGTTCGACAGGTAATCCGCCACCTTGTTTGCTCGACGTCGGATCGCCTGGAAAACAAGACCCTGCATGCCGCCCAAGAGTTCATCAATGCTCTCTGTGACTTTGGCTAATCTCCAGTGTTTGATGGCTTTGTTTGCTTTGATTCCTCTTTGTAATTTTTGCACAGTGGCAATGACCAGAGAGGAGTCCCCTTCCACAGTTAGATTGTGGAGATTTTGGGATTTTGCAATTTTGAGACCGTGTTCCAGGGCCGCAAACTCCATTTCGGTGTTGGTGCTTTCTCCAAGCGCTCTGTAGTAGATATGCAGAATGTCTCCCTTATGATTACGTATAACTCCTCCAATTCCAGCCAAGCTAGGGTTGCCGCGCGAAGCCCCATCAAAAATCAATTTAAGCCCTCCAACCGGTGGGCATTGCCAGGACTCGCGTAAGGAGGGTACTGTGTTGTGGAACAGAGTGATAACCATATCCCTCCAGACGAAAGCTTTTTAAAATTCGTAAGTCCAGAGCTGTAGGTTTTTCATTGCTGTTCGTTCTGCATTTAGTTTGAAATAATTGCTGGATGTTGGTTATGATGCTATCTTTTGAGAAATCAATGTCCCTGTACTCGTCTTGGAAAATCCTTCGGTTGCACTCCTTCCATATAGACCAAAGTAGAAATCCTGGAGCCGATTTCCAGATACTGTTGACTCTTTGTGTGCCTGAAAAATCCATTCTCCAATTCAGAATAGTACTGTGAATTGAGTCTAAATGCCGGTCTGAGCTGCTGAAGATCCCTTCCATCTAGCACCATAATTGCGTTGCCCATTCGCAGGTGTTGAAAAGATGGTTCAAAGACTCTGGTTCTTCAAGGCACATGGGGCACCGAGAAGGTCCTACAAAGCCTTTCTTGCGAAGATTGTCCCAGGTTAGGGTCTTATTTCTCATTAGGAGCCAGAGGAAAGTTCTGATCTTGGGCCATAGGAGATTATCCCAAACTTTGCTGCTCCAGGGCAGGATCTCTCCCTGTTCGTTCTTTTCTAAAATATTCCTGGCTTCTTTCAGTGAGAAATTTCCATTTCCCTTAAGACCCCATCTGAGTTTGTCATCCTCTTCCATTTTTCTGATCTTTCTCTTTAGGATGCCTTCATTGAAAATTTGAGCTGTGTTATTATTGTCCTCTGTGTTCTCACTGTTGAAGTTGATCCAATCCCTCCAATTGTCGTCAATGCTGTGCTGATGCCAGTATTGGTTAACAATGAATTTGCCTTGAGCCTGATAAGCTTGCTTTATACTTAGCAATTCAGGAGAGTCGAGTTTGGGTAATTGTTGCCAGGCATCCTCCCAGAACAGTGCCAACCTGCCGTTACGAATTTCCAAAAAGCTATTATCTTGGACGAGATTTTTATTCCGCTTGGCATGGTTCCATATAGGTGAGCCGTCCGGGGTTTCCTGCAGTCTAATGAGGTCCTGAGTGTCACAATCCGGGACATATTTTTCCCTCCAGTGCTTGGCCCAAGGTAGGGTAGGGTTTTCAATCCATCTCCACCATAATTTGGCTCCACAAGTGCGGTTGATACCCTCTGGATCAACGAGATTCAGCCCTCCCCTGGATTTTGACGTGCACAGCTTGTTCCATGCAACAAGAGCCCACTTTTTCTTCTCACCATTTCCGCTCCAAAGGAAAGATCGCTGGATACTTCTTATTTGTTGCAGAATCCCTTTGGGAGCAGGGAGCAAAGGGAGGAGATAATGTGGAATGGCTTGAAGGACGGCTTTGGTTAAGACTAAACGGCCAGCTAGATTTAGAGCTCTAAAAGTCCAGTGAGAACATTTCTTTTTTAGGTTGGCGAGGATTTTCTCCCAACGCTCTTTCTTCCAGGGTTTGAGAGTCAGAGGAGCCCCTAAATATTTCGAAGGTAGGGAGCTAATCCTGAAACCTAAAAGCTGGGCTAGGTGAGATTGGACAGCTGGGTGGGTATTGAAAAGGAAGATAGTTGATTTAGAGAAATTAATTTCCATACCTGAGGCTTGGCTGAAAAGGTCAAGGATTTCCCTATAAGCAACCGCCTCCTTCACTGTGGGAGTTCCATGTAACATAGTGTCGTCTACAAACTGTTGGTGCGTGGTGGCCCGAAGCGATCTTATAGGCTTAAGACCTTGTATTTTACCTTCCGCTTTCTTCTTAGCTATGGTTCGACTGAGGCCTTCCATAAGGATAATGAAGAGAAAAGGTGATAAGGGATCCCCTTGCCTAATTCCTCTGGAGGGGGCGAACGGATCAAAGGGAGCTCCGTTGACAAGGACAGAATACCTTGGAGATCTGATTAGAGCCATGATCCACTTAATCCAGGTACTACAAAAGCCAAACGCTTTTAGAACTGCCTTGAGGTATCTCCAGCTGACTTTGTCGTAGGCCTTTGACAGGTCCAATTGCATAAGCATACCTGCTACTTTCCTTGAATGCAAGGAATGGATCATCTCCTGAGCTAAAAGGATGTTGTCGAAGATTTGTCTGCCCTCCACATATCCCGATTGCTCTTCAGAGATGATACCCGGGAGAATCGTTTTCAATCTGCTAGCTATTACTTTTGATATAATCTTGTATATGACGTTACATAAGGCAATAGGTCTGAATTTGTCAGGGGTTTTGGCTTCTTCAATTTTAGGTATGAGAGCAAGAAAAGTAGAATTAAGGGATTTGAGAATAGCTCCCGATCTTCTGGAATCTTCCACTGCCTCCCATACATCCTGTTTAACAGTACTCCAGCAAGCTTTGTAGAAATTGATAGTGAACCCATCTGGCCCAGGAGCTTTATCATTGGGCATGCTTCTGATAGCTTCCTCTGTTTCCTACATGGAGATCTTCCTCCATAAGGCCCAGTTTTGGTCAGCATTTATGATTTTCGGGATGGCTTCCGTCAGATCCTTGATAGCTTTCTGCCTGTTTATGTGAGGTTCCTGAGCAATTGATTTAAAGTGATCTGAGAGCAGAGAAGATATTTCATTGTGATTTTTTAAGATTTCCCCTCTATCATTTTTCAGTTCTAGAATTCTATTACTGCTTCTACAGTCTAGCGTCGATCTGTGGAAGAATTTGGTGTTCATCTCCCCTTCTTTTAGCCACTGAATTCTTGATTTCTGTTTCCATAAGGTTTCTTCTTGAGCGCAACGATTGTGCCATTGCTGCGAGAGAATTTTTTCCTGCTCCAAATCTTCCGCACTAAGGTTTCCTGTTGTTCCTTCTTTGTGGATCTGCTCCAACTTATTCTCGAGAATTATCTTCTCCTGGAAGATATTACCGAAGACAGTCTTGTTCCATTCTTTTATTTGCTGTTTATTCATTTTGAGCTTCTTTTGGAGATTGAACATTTTGGATCCACTGTACTCCAAAGGTTCCGACCACCATTTCTTTACCATCTCCTGGAAGTTGGGGTGGTCCAACTAGAACTTTTCAAACCGGAAAGGTCTATTCCTGGGGGTGCTGGAAACTCCCACGATGAGCGAGATTGGCCAATGGTCCGATCCCCCACTGGGAAGGATGTCTGATTCAACTGTGGTGCCGTCCATTATAATGCTTTCTGAGATTAAGAATCTGTCCAAGCGGGAGGCTATGAGCTTATCACCTCCCCTTCGATTGTTCCAAGTGAAGGAGCCAGATTTGGGGAAAACATCCACCAGTTTGGCCATCTCAATGAAGGTGGCGAAGGCTTCCGCATCTCTGCTTAGTTTTCTTAGACCTCCTTTTTTTTCCAACAGGGTTGTAATCATATTGAAGTCACCCCCCAAAATGAACTTTGAACTTGGATATCTTCTGATTATTTTATGTAGGGTGTCTAAAAAGGATAGCTTATCTTCTAATTTCTGAGGACTATAAACATTGATACAGAGGAAGGAGTTAGAGTTACCTATGGGTTGAAATACGGTCGCCATGAACTTGTTGGCTTCAGCCGAAAGCATCTGGATATTCCTTGCATCCCATATAGTGGCAAGGCCTCCTTCTCTGCCTTGACTTTCAATCTCTAGGATTTCCATGTGGCCTCCCAGTTTTCTGCATAGATTGGTGATGTTGGAGCTGCTGTATTTTGTTTCTTGTAAAAACATGATTTCTGGTCTATGACATTGAATCTTCCGCTTTAAAATCTTGTGTTTTGCCTGGCTGTTGAGCCCTCTGGCATTCCACGAGATTATCTTCATATAAAAACTGATTTTAAATGGAAGAAATCAAAGGTTGTGAGTGCCTTCATTTTCCCTGAATTTAACATGATCATGCCTAGCTCTTGTAGTGCTTCCCCACTTGTTTTTCGACCTCTTCTTTTCTTTTGTATGGAGCTGGATGTTTTCCATAGGGGGCTTTTCGAATGAGAACTGTTACCTTTCGCCACACCTAGCTTCCTTTTCTGCCTATCCATTAGAGCTTTTTGCCTTGCTATGAAGAGGTCATTAACTATTCTGAGCTCTTCCTCCGACACGTTTTCTATCCCGTTGGCTTTCCAGTTTTCAGCCATTGCTGGTAGGTTTAGACCTTCTCTTGCTAGCGCATTCTCCCATTCTTGATCTTCGCTGCTAGCATCACTGGTCAACATGTCCGTATCTTCCCCCGTATCCTTTGTTCTTTCCTAGATTTGAACCTCATCAGTAAAGTTCTCAGCCTGCAAGTCCTTCCCTGTGGGGGAGTCTTTTCCTTCATCCTCTGCTCCTGAAGTTGGAGCTTTGTGCTTTTCTTCTGAATCTGTTTCCGGGTCTAGGAGCACAAACGGGTTGTTATGGATATTTCTTACCCCGTTTCCTTTGATATTCTTTCGTCTATTTGCTCTATGTTTGGATTTGGGTTTGAGGAAGACTTCCGTATCTTTGTGGGCTTGAACTGAAACGGTTTCTTGCTCCTTCTTTAGCTTTGGGCAGTCCCGTAATAGATGCCCATGTTCATGGCATTTTCGGCAGCGAAAGGGAATCTGCTCATAGTCAATATCTTGGAAGTATTCCTCGTCCCTGTATTCCAACCAGAGTCCTTTGTGAAGAGCTCCGGATACATCCATTTCGACGCAAATCCTGGCATAAGAAGTATATCTTTTCTGGAGAGTTGCTTCAGAGGCTTTGATGAAAGTACCTAGTTTGTCACCAATTTGTTTCAGAGCCGTCGGACCCCAATAGTCTATTGGAAGAGAAAAGAGACGTATCCAGACTGGGACTTGGGTGAAGGATTCCTTCTCCGGGGCAAAATTCGGCTTCCAGGGTCTCATGTACAATCCTGCTGAAGCCATAAAATACGGGCCACCTTCAAAAATGCGATCCTTGTCTTCTAGGTTGGAGAAGACCACAGTGAAGAAGCCTTTGGCTCCTAGGTGAAGTTGAACATCTCCTCGAGGTTTCCAGTGCAGTTTTATCCATTGACACAAAGCTTTTTCCAATGGCCAGATGCCCATGAACTTGCAGATGATGGCGCGTTCCGTCATGTGCTCCCTGTAAGCTTGGATTTATGGATCCGTGATGACTACCCGTAAGCTTTTGGTCTTTTTTGGTTTGTAGGCCCCATTACTTGGAGATATAATGTTGGGGTTTGAACTAGGTTCCCCCTCCTTATCCAGCCCGCCTTGTCTGTTTCATGTTTGCTTTCTTTCATCCTGCCCTTGTCGTTTCCTATTTTTTGAGGACTTGTTTATTACAGGAGTTTTGTCTTTAGCTCCTGTCAGGTTATCAGTTTCTGGGCCTGTGCCCTTCGTTGTTTCTTTAGTCTTGTTAGTGTTCCCTTGGGATTGAACCCTGTCTCCGTTTCCAGGTTGATTGCTGTTATCCAGCCCTGTAATTCTGACCCCTTCTTTTCTTTCATTATTCTGTTTCTATAGGACTATCTGCTTGAAGGTAGGGGCCCCACTGGACCCCTCCGCCTCCATACTACTGGACAACCACTGACCCCGACGAGTCAGGGCTGCAAGGCGAGAGAAAACCGCCTCCAGATCCGCGAGAAGCCCGACTTCTTGAGAGACTTAGCCGCGAAAGACTCACGGATGCCAGCGTTAGCTACAGTCAACGACTGTAGAGAGAGCCACAGCAAGAAACGAGCCTTGCACTAAGAGTCAAACCCTAGCAATCGCCATGAGAGCCGAATCTGTCGCCCTTGTTCTAAATTATTAACTTATTATTTCATTCTATATTAATAATATTATTTTGTTTGTAATTTATATAGCTTTAATAAGAATAATAAATCTATCAAATTAAACCTTAGTTAATTATTAAGATGGTGTAATAATTAATATAATTAGTTTCACTTTAATAAAGAAATTTAATGATGGGTGCTAATCACCCCATTATATCTTTAATAAATGAATAAGAAATTAAAATTGAGTTTAACTAATAAAGGTCCTTTGCTTTAGTATCTAACTAACTAAATTTAAGATTCTAATTTCGTTTAATAATATTACTTTATATTTGATTTATATAATTTTAATAATAATAAAAATGAATCTATTATTAGTTTATACTCATTTAATAAAACACTTCAATTTATTCCTATTTAGTAATAAAGTTAACATAAAAAACTTTTTTGAATGGCCCTATCCCTATCCCTCGGTCGAGTACAATTTCTCGATCAAATATAGTTGTTTCCTCGTACAGTTTCCCGGTCAAATATAGTTGTTTCCTAGTCAAATATAGTCATTTCTTGGTCAATTATAGCCATTGGATGATGTTCTCTCCCTATATAAACTGCTACCATGATTTCGTTCCTCAACTTATCCTGACGATGAACCAAATTGTTGATTTGAAATAGGCTGGCAAATGTATTATTATATGATTTCCACCGAAGACTCTTCTCAAAAAACAAGAATAAATATTGTCTATGAAAAGTGATTCTTATGCTCATTTTGAAACGAAAATTTATTTTCCTTCCATTATTGAAGTGTTTTTGAACCGTACTCTTGACTGCAAGTAAATTCATAACATTCATTAGGAAAAATTCATTTTAGTGTTGATTGATTTGTTCTTGAATTTTGGAAATTTCAAGTGATTGTATGTCAAAAAGGAAAGTTTCTTGATTTTTGAGTTATTACGCAAAAGTAAAATTTTAAAACTTAATTTCCATGTTTGGGTGATTCAAAATTGAAGATCTGCATTTAGGAAAAGGGATGTAGTGGGATTTAGCAGTTTTTTGCATTTTCCTTGAAAATTTGAAAAGGCTCTATCCTTACTTCAGTGAGAAATTAATTAAAAAGAAAATATTACATTTCATATTTGATTGCATTAGAATTTGTGTCAAGTCATAATTCCATCATTTTCATGTCCATTACCTTTGAGTAAATCACAACTCTTAAATTCAACGCTAATAAAATCAATCTAGATTTTTTTTATTATTTTAGGGCTCTTTTCCACCTACATTAGAATAGGTTGTAGGGATTTGGAATATGGAAGTGAGTTAGATTTCCAAAGCTGCAAGCAAACATTAATATCTTGCGATAGGAATTAAATTCATTTACTGCAATTTCGCTCTCAGAAGCTACCATTTCAAAGGAGTTAAGCATGAGATCATGTGAGACCTGATGGAGTGATCAACCCCACTTCATTTATTATGATAGAGTGATTTACGCATATTAAAAATGGTACCGAAAGGTACTTGTGAGCCACTTGGAAGTAAACCTGAGATTAACCTTGCGTAGGAACTTTCAAGGGGATTGAGATTTGTTAGTGTGACCTTGTGTGTATATCCGATCTATGACTTCCCCCCAGGCTAAATTGTTTTATGTTTTATTAAGCCCTAATGTTTTTAATATTGATCCCTTTCTTTTTTATCCCTTAGGTTTATAATATTTCTCACTTGGGTTTAATAATTCCTTGGGTTTCTAATATTAAATGTTTGGGTTTGTTTGTTCCTTAAGTTCATAATATTAATAATTCTATTGGTTTATCATTTAATCCCTTGGTTTTATTAATCCCATAAGTTCAAAATATTAATTCCTAGGTTTTATTAATCTCTTAAATTCAAAATATTAATTCCTAGGGTTTATTAATTGCTTGAGTGTTTAATATTAGTTTGTTGGTTTTATTGATTCCTTGGGTTTATAATATTAATAATGCCTTGGGTTTATAATCTTAATAATCTCTTTGGTTTATTAAACCCCAATATTAAGGGATAGATATTAGTCCTAGGGTTTAATATTAATCCCTTGTTTTCTAATTCTTTGGGTTGTTAATATTAATCCCTTGGGTTTTTAATAATAGTAATCTCTTGGGTTTATTAGACCCTAATATTAAGGGTCAAATATGAGCCTTAGGGTTTAGTATTAATCTCTTAGGTTTATAATGTTTATCCCTTCATTTTATTAATTTGTTCAGTTTATAATATTAACAATCCCTAATTTTTATTGATTGTTTAGGTTTATCATATTAATAATTATGTTAGTTTATCAATCCTTTGGGTTTAAAATACTAATTCCTAGGATTTATTAATCTCTTCTATTATTTATATTCATCCCTTGGGAATGTTGATTCCTTATGTTTTTAATATATATCCCTTGGTTTCAATAATTCCTTGGGTTTATAATCTTAGAGCTTGGGTTTATTAGTTCCTTGGGTTTATAATATTAGTAATCCTTTGGGTTTATTAATCCCTTGAGTTTAAAATATTAATTCTTAGGGTTTATTATTCACTTAGCTTTTTTATATCACTTTGTTGGGTTTATTGATTCCTCAAGTTTATTAATCATTTGGGTTTATTAATCATTTGTATTTATAATATTAATATGTTGGGTTTATAATATTAATAATCTCTTGGATTTAATGATCCTTTGTGTTTATAATATTAATAGTTCTGTGGGTTTCTTGATCCATTGGTTTTATGACATTAATCCCTTGAGTTTTCTAATTCTTTGTGTTGGTAATATTAATCCCTTGGGCTTATAATATTAATAATACCTCGGGTTTATTAAATCTGAGTATTAAGTGTTAAATATTAGTCTTACACTTTAACATTAATCCCTTAGGTTTATAATGTTTATCCCTTTTGTTTATTAACTTGTTGGGTTTATAATATTAACAATCCCTAGGGTTTATTGAACCCTTTGGATTTATAATAATAATAATTATGTCAGTTTATCAATCCTTTGGGTTTAAAATATTAATTCTATGCTTTATTAATTCATTGTCCTTTTAATATTGATCCCTTGTGTTTTCTCATCCCCTAGGTTTATAATATTCTTCCATTAGGTTTAATAATTCCTTGGGTTTATTTGTTCCTTAAGTTTATAATATTAATAAATCCTTGGATTTATCATTTAATGAGTTGAGTTTAAAATATTAATTCCTTGGGTTTATTTTTTTTATCTGAATATGTCTACTTCTATATTAGTACAAAAATATAGTACATCGAGGTCATGGCCTCTTGAAAGCGAGCCTGGAGGACCGGCATGATTACAAGCATAGCTTATCAGTGTTCAGAGATACACCAGCTAAGTGTTGCTGTGGGAGAATAGCATAGAGCCTCACCATGACTTGAGAAAAAAACAAAAAGAAACCTCAAGATTTACATAAAACTGTGATTTGAACAGGGGCCTTATTACAACAGTTACTGGAAGAACCGGATCATGACTAATAAGCCGAGAGAAACTATTTGAAACATGAGTCTAAATACTAACATTAAAAGCAGCAGAGTCTATAGACAAGGCAAGATACTGATGGCTGGCAAGGAGCCTCCTTCGCAATGTAGACTTACTGTAGGGACGGAAGCGCTTATCATGACTGTAAGGCAGTTGATGAGTAGAAAACCTTGAGCGCACAAAAATTCCAGAAAACCAAAGAGCACCGACCTCCTTAATCACCATGGGAGGGAGTCGGCTGTTCTTCGACTATGCCGCAACCAAATTGGCAGTCTTCTTCGTCCTCAGAGGGGAAGCCCTCTCTGCAAGTTGAAGTGCTCGGGCCTGCCTGGTCTTTCGGGATTTGGGAAGCCATGCTTTTTCCAGAGCCTGAAGCTTTGCTCGGCTCATAATTCATCTGGACCGTGCCAAGTCTATCGCCCGTTGTCCTTTCCGGCGTCGCCCCAATGGAGCCAACAGCCTGACCAACATTGATTTCCTTGAGCTCGATGGTAACAGAGGCCATGAAGGAGAGATTGTCGTGACTACAGGGAAACTGAAACTGAGCAGAGTTAGAGTTGAGGGAGCTCGCAGCTACGTTGTGTAGACCTTTGCCTATGTCCCGGCCACTTCTTGTAGCTGGATAACAATCCATATTGTAATCCGAACAAAAAGTCGAAGAATCCATTGTAGAGGAGGAAACCTGGCGACCTGATCACCCTCTGGAGCCGCCCCTCCTACTACTCATCCTTTGACGAAGCTTCGACATATCCAACGGTCGAGGATGTTCTGGACAACTAGAGAGACTACAGAGGCAGGAAAGGTTAAGCGCAGGCTTAGCCTTAGAATCCAGAAGGCCGAGATGAAGAGAGACGACTAAGAGGCTAGTGAGAATGCAGGTGAGGCAGGGAGGGATCTGAAGGCGCATCCAGCCATTCGCCCAATAAGCCAGGACCCAGAGAATCCCAGGAAAGGTTTGAGGACAAACCTCCGTTGCAGTGAAGGAGAGAATGGAGCGCAGAGCAGAAATGCAAATGTCGCTAGTGGAGGGCATCATGTTAAGGCGGTAAACCGGAGGAGAAGGAGATTCGAGCTACATTAATGTGGCATAACTCTTGTACGTAGAGGAATTAAGAGCAGGTGCTATGGGAGATGGAGTGGCGGTTGAGAGGAGCCACGCGCCCCCCCAAACAGTTGTCCACGTGCTCTTGACAGTACCTTGATCCGACACCCGGATCCGGGAAATTCCTTGGGTTTATTAATCACTTGTGTTTTTTAAATTAGTTTGTTGGGTTTACTAATTCCTTGAGTTCATTAATCGCTTGAGTTTACTAATCATTTGTATTGATAATATTAATGCCTTTGATTTATAATATTAATAATCTCTTGGGTTTATTGATTCGTGATCCCTTAGATTTATAATGTTTATCCATTGGTTTTATTAATTGATTGGGTTTGTAATATTAACAATCCATAGGGTTTACTGATCCATTGGGTTTATGATATTAATAGTCATCTAGTTTTTTAAACTCTTTGGGTTAAAAATAAAATATTTATTGTTGGGCTTTATTAATCACTTGTGTTTTTAATATTGATCCCTTATGTTTATGATATTTATCTCTAGGGTTTACTAATTCCTTGGGTTTATAATATTAAAATTTTGTGTTTATAATATTAAAATAGGTTTATTACTCGCTTGGGGTTATAATATTAATAATTATTTGGGTTTATAATTTAATCCCTTCGGTTTATTTATCCCTTGAGTTTAAAATATTAATTCCTACGGTATGTGAGTCCCTTATATTTTTATATAGGTTGTTGGGTTTCTTAATTCATTAACTTCATAATATTCATTGCCTCATTCACAATATAAATAATACCTTCTATTTAAAATGATAAATAGTAGGGTTGATTAATTGGATGTGTTTTTAATTTCATTCATTGGGTTTGTTGATATCTTTGTTTATAACATTTATCATTTTCTAATTGATTAGGTTTATAATATCAAACTCTTGGATTTATTAGTCTTTTGAATTGATTAATAATCATAAACTAATTAATCACATGTTGCTCTATAATTATATATTCACTTAGAAATCGATAATTTTAAATTATATAACATATTAAACCAACTTATATTATAAATATATAAAAATTACTTGAATGGATAATTGATATATATTTATTATAAATAATATTAAAATTACTATTACTATGTTATATTTGAATAATTAATAGATCTCACTTATACCTAGGCCAACTTAGACTCAAATCACAATAAATAATGTATATTATATACACATTTATTAATAATCATATATTTATCATTATCTCAGGCGTCTAACATATTTTAGTTAATATATAGTATTATATAAGGTAACTGATATTGATTATATAAAATGAAAGCTTACACCTATCTATTAAATATTGGTCACACTTACATTACACTAACTAAAGTATAAATAAATTATTAACCATTAATATCATGGCGAGAAATATACATATTATTATTAATTAATAAGAATAAATGTTAATGATTATGTTATATCATGGATTATATTAACGTTTTTAAATATAACTATTAAGCATTATAACAAATATATTTACAACTAATATTAGATTAATATACAAAATATTGTTAAACCCCATCAATAACATAATAATTATATAAATATAAATATAAAATACTATAGCTTTTATTATTTACAGAGTTATTAATAATTAGAAATAATTAGACTTTAACAAAATACACCTCAAAATTATTAATGTGGCGGGTGGTGGATATATAACTTTATGGGCCTATGTCAACCACATTGGTTCATGTGTTGTGCTAGTATTTAATATTTCAAATAGGAAAACTCATATGTCACTTAAGAAGACAAATATTGTGTTTCCAAAGCTTGATCCAAAAAATTACACTCACTTTCATAATCTTCACTAAAAAAATTATGTAGATGTAATAATTAAGGTATATAATGTATAAAAGTTAAAATGTCCTATTGAAATGGGTTAAATTCATGGAAAATTTTAGTGGCTAATGTTCGGACATGGACTAATTTTCCATGATTTTTCTGAAAAAAAAAAAGATTCACCAATTTCGATTTTTTCTAAAAATGATTTGCCCAAATTTTACAAATTACAATATAAAATTATTTTACCTTAAAAATCACCAACATTATATAGACACTATATATAAAATCATTATAAGTTTGAATAATTTTAGAAATATATCAATAAGCATTTTATGGTTTGCAGATTGGGGACTAGTGAGATTCGCCAATGTTTTTAAACTTCAAGTTAATTTTCCATCCTTAAAATTTTCCCTCGTTAAATTAGTGAGACACATCATTATAATACACTTTACAAGTTACTATGGAAATCAACTCAATAAGGTATAATGAAAATTAATTTCAACTAGTTCATATTTATAATCTTCATAATCAAAAGTTATAATATTTACAATGAGTGGTGAGGTATTATATACCAAAGAAAAAATATAAAATATTAGTATAAAAATTGGTTATAGCATCCATTCATAATTTATAAATTAAAATCACCAAATTCTTTAGGCAACATGTCTATGCCCTACACATTTTCCTTAGACTACTTCTTACTCTAACTTCTTTATCTACCTCCAATATCTCACCATACCACCACTCCTATCCCTTTAAAGCTTTCCCACTTGAGTTGTTTATAACACTTCTCCAAATCTGAGCCAACATAGACAATGCCTACATGTTTTCGAGATCCAATCTTGATGACTCAAATCACTTTTCAATTTTGATGGTTCTTTAACCATCATGGGTTAAGCCATCAAGCTACACAACCTTGATGGCTTAATCCATCTTATCTGCAAGAGGGATTAGTCTTCCTAACAAATTGATGACTCCACTGCGAGCCACACAACCTTGATGGCTTAATCCATCTTATCTCCAAGAGGGATTAGCCTTCCTAACAAATTGATGACTCCACTCAGGATCGCCTCACTCTCCATCATTATCTTTGTTTTGACCTTTGATCCTTCTCTTGTATCTCTTTTTGAGTGTTTGGAAATATTGAAAATATCAAATTTATGATTTATTTGACTTGTTTCTATTTTAGTCAGGATCGCCTCACTCTCCATCATTATCTTTGTTTTGACCTTTGATCCTTCTCTTGTATCTCTTTTTGAGTGTTTGGAAATATTGAAAATATCAAATTTATGATTTATTTGACTTGTTTCTATTTTAGTCAGGATCGCCTCACTCTCCATCATTATCTTTGTTTTGACCTTTGATCCTTCTCTTGTATCTCTTTTTGAGTGTTTGGAAATATTGAAAATATCAAATTTATGATTTATTTGACTTGTTTCTATTTTAGTCAGGATCGCCTCACTCTCCATCATTATCTTTGTTTTGACCTTTGATCCTTCTCTTGTATCTCTTTTTGAGTGTTTGGAAATATTGAAAATATCAAATTTATGATTTATTTGACTTGTTTCTATTTTTCCTAAAAAAAATTGGTGTGTGCACTTTATCTTTAGGCATAGGGTGCATTTTTATTCACTTTTCTCTATGTAATAGTGCATATGAGCACTCAATTTTTCTATGGGCTATGCACAGTTCTCAATTTTTTAAAAAATTTAGGTTTCACTTCATCAAGTCAAGAAATTTTGATTTTTCCCATTTAATTACACTTGTTTATACCTCCATTGAGTCTCTATGAGTGAGGCTGAGTGTTATGAAAGAGTTTGCTTGAAATTTTCTTGTTTTCACAAATTAGGGTAAAGCTCGATCTCGTATGTGGTCAAGGTAGCAAAATAAATATTAGTCGGTCTTCGTTTGTTGTCTTCTTGTCTTTCGTATTTAGAACAAATGAGATCTTGTGTTTATCTTTCTCTTTTGTGAATGATTTTTTGTGATTGAAAATAAAGTATTTACAAGAATTAGTATTGTTTATGAAAAGTGCTTCTTATGCTTCTTTTGAAACGAAAAGTTATTTTCCTTCCATTATTGAAGTGTTTTTGAACTATACTCTTGAGTGCAAGTAAATTCATAACATTCATTAGGAAAAATTCATTTTAGTGTTGATTGATTTGTTCATGAATTTTGGAAATTTCAAGTGATTGTATGTCAAAATGGAAAGTTTCTTGATTTTTGAGTTATTGGGCAAAAGCAAAATTTTAAAACTTAACTTCCACATTTGGGTGATTAGAAATTGAATATGTGCATTTAGCAAAAGCGATATAGCGGGATTTAGGAGTTTTTTGAATTTTTGTTGAAAATTTGAAAAGATTCTATCCTTAATTCACTAAGAAATTCATTAAAAAGAAAATATTAGATTTCATATTTGATTTTATTATAATTTGTGTCAAGTCATAATTCCATCATTTTCATGTCCATTACCTTTGAGTAAATAACAACCCTTAAAATCAACGCTAATAAAATCAATCTAGATTTTTTTAATTATTTTAGGGCTCTTGTCCACCTACATTAGATGAGGTTGTAGGGATTTGGAATAGGGAAGTGAGTTAGATTTCCAAAGCTGCAAACAAACATTAACATCTTACGATAGGGATTAAATCCATTTACTTCAACTTGGCTTTCAGAAGCTACTTTTTCAATGGAGTTAAGCACGAGATCATGTGAGACCCTATGGAGTGATCGACCCTTCTTCATTCATTACGATAGAGTGATTCACACATATTAAAAATGGTACCGAAAGGTACATGGGAGCCACTTGGAAGTAAACCTGAGATTAACCTTGCTGAGGAACTTTCAAGGGGATTGACCTTTGTTACTGTGACCTTGTGTGTATATCCGGTCTATGACTTCCCCTCTAGGCTAAATTGTTTTATGTTTTATTAATCCCTAATGTTTTTAATATTGATCCCTTTCTTTGTTATCCCTTAGGTTTATAATATTTTTCCCTTGGGTTTAATAATTCCTTACATTTCTAATATTAAACACTTGGGTTTATTTGTTCCTTAAGTTTATAATATTAATAATTGTGTTGGTTTATCATTTTATCCCTTGGGTTTATTAATCCCTTAAGTTCAAAATATTAATTCCTAGATTTTATTAATCTCTTAAATTCAAAATATTAATTCTTAGGTTTTATTAATCGCTTGAGTTTTTAATATTAGTTTGTTGGGTTTATTGATTCCTTGGGTTTCTTAATTCCTTGGTTTATTAATCATTTTTATTTATATTATTAATTCATCGGGTTTATACTATTAATAATCCCTTCAATTTATTGATCCCTTGTATTTATAATATTAATAATCGCTTGGGTTTATAATCTTCCCTTTGGTTTATTAAACCCCAATATTAAGGGATAGATATTAGTCCTAGGGTTTAATGTTAATCCCTTGTTTTCTAATTCTTTGGGTTGTTAGTATTAATCCCTTGGTTTTTTAATAATAATAAACATTCAAGTTTATTAGACCCTAATATTAAGGGTCAAAAATGAGTCCTAGGGTTTAATATTAATCTATTAGGTTTATAATGTTTATCCCTTCAATTTATTAATTCGTGAGATTTATAATATTAACAATCCCTAATGTTTATTGATCATTTGGGTTTATAATATTAATAGTTATGTGAGTTTATCAATCCTTTGGGTTTAAAATATTAATTCCTAGGCTTTATTAATCTCTTCTCTTATTTATATTCATCCCTTGGGCATGTTGATTCCTTATGTTTTTAATATTTATCCCTTGGGTTCACTAATTCCTTGGGTTTATAATCTTAAACCTTGGGTTTATTAGTTCCTTGGGTTTATAATATTAATAATCCCTTGGGTTTATTAATCCCTCAAGTTTAAAATGTTAATTCTTAAGGTTTATGAATCGCTTAGAATTTTTATATTAATTTGTTGGGTTTATTGACTCCTTGGGTTTATTAATCATTTGTATTTATAATATCAATATGTTAGGTTTATAATATTAATAATATATTCTTCTTTTTTTAAGTAAAATTGTTCTATTGATATTAAGAAAAATAATAATACAACGAGGCTCCAGCCTCTGCGGTCCAGAACAACGTTATGTCATAATTGTCAAAAAAAAAAAAACTCGACTGCCCTTCGAGGGGAAACTAGTTCAAGTGAGATTACAACAAAAATCCTACGCATGGGTCTAGAAACTTAACTTTAAAAGGCCCACACCGGGGTCCTAGTTCAAAATAAATCAAAACATACCAACAGGTTTGAAAAAATAGGAGTAAAAAACCTCACACAGCAAGCTTGTAAAAACTCCATTGATCTACAATGCGACACCCGGCGACTAAACATATGGGTTGGGTGCTCTAACCATGCAAGGGACCCCCTCGATGTTGTATGGGTTGGGCTCTTCAACAATGTGACACGCGTACTCATCCTCTGCTGACATGCCGCGCGTGATGCCACTTGTTGTGTGAATGCCTGCTAAGCTGCCCTCCACTACATGCATGCTTGATGTGTCGTCCGGGGTGCCTCCAGCAGCCTTCGTGCCACCCGCTCTGCCCTCAGTTGCATGCTCGTTTCCAGCAAGCTCCTTGCCATGCATAATTTCAATTTTCCCTGCCTTCTGCTGCTTTCCTGGTTCACTGTCATCCCTGTTCCTCTTAGCTACCTTCTTCTTTGCGCTGTTGTTCCTTTTCCCTAGGCTAAAGTTGTGGGTCTAAGCATCCTACTCAACCTGCGAACTAGTTTCCTCACTGAAGGTTATGGTAACCGTGGCTAAGATTCCTGTCCGAATCAGTGAAATATGGAAGCAAAATTGGGTGGTATGGTGAGAGAGGTGAGGGGGGGTGGAGGAATTCTCTGTTTGGGTAGCTGTGTTTTCTCTTTGGATGCCATGGGCCTGTGACTACCCTCTACCACTGTGCGTATCAAAGTATCTTCTGGAGAAGGGACCACGGGAATGAGTGATGAATTGGGAGGAGAATGGAGCAGCATGATCAGGACTAGGCATTGTGGGGGGGCGTGTGCTTCCGCCTCGACTACCCCCGTGTCTGCAGCTCATGCAATGGCAAGTGCGTGCCATGACTGTGAATATTTTAGGATTTGCAGGTGGGGAGGCAAAGGTTTCTCGGGGATTGAATTGCCTATGCCGAGGAAAAACAGAGGAATTCTGAGTATGATTCAACACATAGTGTGTCGTTTGGGAGAAATGGAAGCCATTTCCCAAATCGGCAAAGCTGAATATCCAACACCTCCTGCGAGTGATGGTGCGTGAGCTTGGCTCCACTGCTTGAGGGGGACAAGAACAGTTTAGCAAGGGAGGGATGAATGAAATGTGGCTTGCTTCGACCATTGCCTTATGCTTGCTATGTATTTCTTGACTGGAGCACGAGAGTAAATGTGCGTGTAGGTTGACTGGAATTTGCCATAAATTGGCGTGGGGAGGGACCCGGGTGGCCATGTGGCCCAACTGCCTTCCATCCTGTCATCTATTCTCCATTAATGGCCTCATTATCACACGCATCCGGGTAATATCTTGGTTTATTGATGCTTTGTGTTTATAATATTAATAATTCTGTGGGTTTATTGATCCATTGGGTTTATAAAATTAATCCCTTGAGATTTCCAATTCTTTGTGCTCGTAATATTAATCCCTTGGGTTTATAATATTAATAATACCTTGGGTTTATTAAATCCAAATATTAAGGGTTAAATATTAGTCTTATACTTCAACATTAATCCCTTAGATTTATAATGTTTATCCATTTCGTTTATTAACTTGTTGGGTTTATAATATTAACAATCCCTAGGGCTTATTGATCCCTTTGGATTTATAATATTAATAGTTATGTGGGTTTATCAATCCTTTGGGTTTAAAATACTAATTCTACACTTTATTAATTCATTGTCTTTTTTATATTCTTCCTTTGTGTTTTCTCATCCCTTAGGTTTATAATATTCTTTGGCTAGGTTTACTAATTCCTTGGGTTTATAATATTAAACCGTTGGGTTTATTTGTTCCTTAAGTTTATAATATTAATAACTCCTTGGATTTATCATTTAATCCCTTGAGTTATTCTTTGGGTTTATAATATTAAAAGCTTGGGTTTATTTGTTCCTTAAGTTTCTAATATTGATAATTCCTTGGATTTATCATTTAATCCCTTCACTTTAAAATATTAGTTCCTAGGGTTTAGTAATCGCCTGCTTTTTTTAAATTAGCTTGTTGGGTTTACTCATTCCTTGAGTTTATTAATAATTTGTAATGATAATATTAATTACTTTGACTTATAATATTAATAATCTCTTGGGTTTATTGATCCCTTATGTTTATAATATTATTCCCTTGATTTTTCTAATTATTTGGGGTGGTAATATTAATCTCTTAGGTTTTTAATATTAATAATCCCTTTGGTTTATTAAACCCAAATATTAAAGGTTAAATATTAGTCGTGGGGTTTAATGTTTATTTATTTGTTTTATTAATTCATTGGGTTTATAATATTAACAATCCATAGGGTTTATTGATCCATTGGGTTTATGATATTAATAGTCATCTAGTTTTCTAAAGCCTTTGGGTTAAAAATATTTATTGTTGGGATTTATTAATAGCTTGGGTTTTTAATATTGATCCCTTATGTTTATGACATTTATCTCTCTTATAATATTAAACTCTTGGGTTTATAATATTAAAATAGGTTTATTACTAGCTTGGGTTTATAATATTAATAATTATTTGGTTTTATAATTTAATCCCTAGAGTTTATTTATCCCTTGAGTTTAAAATATTAATTCCTATGGTATAGTAATTCCTTCTATTTTTTTATATTGGTTGTTGGGTTTCTTAATTCATTAAGTTTATATATTTATCCCGGAGTTCATAATATAAATAATACCTTCTATTTAAAATGATAAATAATAGGGTTGATTAATCCCATGTGTTTTTAATTTCATTCCTTGGCTTTGTTGATATTTTTATTTATAACATTTATCATTTACTAATTGATTAGGTTTATAATATCAAACTCTTGGATGGGCACCGATACATTCCACATGACTTTGCTCCAGAAGGGAAGTATCTGCGCTATGTTCTGGTGGGGTATTTGTGCTCAGAGGCGCGGCGTTCGCTGTTAATTGAGGGAGGTTCGCACTCAGTGGGATGGTGGCTACACTCAGCTGAGGGACACTTGCATTACGAGTCTGCAATTCTGGTTCGGGGCAGTCTCCTACCGTGCTTCTGCCCTGAGCCTGCATTTCAACAAGGACCCGGTGCACCTGCAAGGATGGTTAGAAGAAGAGGACCTGCGCGCGGAAGGCCGTCTCGTCCTCCATCAACAAGGCCGCGCCTTCCTTGCTGTCGTTGTCGATGTCACGAAGGGGTTCAGGCCAACCCCATCCAAGTTAATCAATTTCTGGAGGCGGGGGGTTCTAATCAGGAACCAGCCCCTGCACCTGTATTTGGCTCAGCCATCTTCTCATTTGGCTGCTCGATGGACAAACCACGTATCAATGCACACGTCTCGGTTTTGTTCATCGAGGAGCCCCAGGAAGATGAAAGAGATTCGAGGGAACAGGAGAAAGCCCCAGGTGGAAGCTCAGTGGAGGAGGGGAAGAAACTGGAGGAGGCACCTGAGCAAGCCCCCTGCAGCCCTCGAAACCAGAAAGCATCGACTTCACAAGAGGACGATGAGGACGAATGGGAAGCGATGCGAGAGAAATATGGCTGGTGTAGGGTGGTTGAGGAAAAGCCCCCGAAGTAGCACTCAGCTAGCTTTTATCCCCGTCATCCAGCTAGGCTCAGGTTCTCTCATGGTCTGCGGTTTTGTTCGTATTTCTACAGGTTTATATCCAAAGCTCCTGCTTTCTTTTGTTGGTTTATGCATTGCTTGTCAGGCGAATTACGAGAGTCTTTTGAGGCCCCTGCGTGGGCAGTGTTGTTTAGATTTTGGGCCCCTGCGTGGGCAGTCCTGTTCAGATTTTGTGCCCCTGCATGGGCTGTCCTGCTTCTCTTAAGCGCCCCTGCGTGGGCATTACTGTTAAGATTTTGTGCCCTTGCGTGGGACTAATCAGTCAAGTCTAGTCATTCTATCCCTTTATGATTAGCTCAAATTTCAGGTGTGAAGCCCAGGTGTGGGCATTCTTTTTTGTTCTGGGCAAACAGAGTCCAAAGCGCCATAGCTGGCCATGGACATAGTGCATTCATGTCTGTAACTGTTTTACTGTACATAATATAATAGCGTAGTTTTACTGAGAAAAAAAAAATATCAAACTCTTGGATTTATTAATCTTTTGGGTTTATAATATAATATTAATAATCACATGTGTTTATAATCTCTGACATTAGTTGTAATTTTAATTTCAGATATTAACAATCATATTAATAAATATATAAATTTATGTGAAGATATTGATATTTACTTATTATAAATATAGAATACTATTACTATGTTATATTGAATATATTATAGTTTCACTTATACTATTAATATATTAGAATTAGTATATATTATTATTACATATTTATTATCATATCTATCTATCTATCTATCTATCTCGAGTCTAACTATTTTATTTTTAATAATTTATATATAGTTATGTATATAATTAATATTATTATAATTCACTATATATTAATAAATATCGTCAATTACATCTTAATATATATATTATTAACTATAATTTATGGTGGAATAAATACATTTCTATATTAAGAAATAATATGTTATTTTTATGTTTTATTGATTATTTAAAGTATTTAATAAATGGTTATATATTAACCAAATATTAAGTAACCAACTAATTTATATTATATAAAATATTGTAACATAAGGATCATATAAATATAAATATAAAATACTATAACTTTTATGATTTATAGAGTTATTAATAATTAGAAATAGTTAGAATTTAACAAAATATACCTCAAAGTTATTAATGTGGTGGGTGGTGAATATATAACCTTATGGACTTATATCAAACCCATAGCTTCATATATTGTGCTAGTATTTAATATTTCAAATAGGAAAACTCATATGTCATTTGAGAAGACAAATATTTTGTTTTCAAAGCTTGATCCAAAAAATTACATTTTGTTTCATAGGCTTTATTTAAAAAATTATATAAATGTAATAAGTAAGATATATAATGTATAAAAGTTAAAATACCATATTGAAATAGGTTAAATTAGTGAGACACGCCATTATAACATAGAATCACTTTACAAAATACTATACTAAAGTATAATGCAAATTAATGTTATCTAGTTCATATTATAATTCTTTTAATTAAAAAGTATAATATTTACCAGTTGATAAGGTATTTATACCTAATAAATATATATATATAGATTATATAATTCATTCATAATTCACAAATTAAAATCACCAAATCCTTTAGACAACCTGTCTATACTCTACGCCTTTTCCTTAGACTACTTCTTACTCTACCTTCTTTATCTACCTCCAATATCTCACCATACCACCGCTCCTATCTCTTTAAAGCTTTCCCACTTGAGTTGTTTATAACACTTCTCCAAATCTGAGCCAACATAGCCAAGGCCTACATGCTTTGGAGATCCAATCTTGATGACTCAAATCACTTTTCAATTTTGATGGTTCTTTAACCATCATGGGTTAAGCCATCAAGCCACACAACCTTGTGCTGGTACACAACATAGGCATTTGATTCAATATATCCGGAGTCTAGTTCCAGTGAGGAAGATAAGCGTCTACACAAGACAAATTCCCCAATACCAAGATTATTTCATGACTTCACGCTAAAAACTTTGAACACTTTGTGACCAAGTGCTTTTACCATGTCCTCTATTGAACATACCAGAATAGACGTTGGATAAACCTGGTACAGGTTTATCTTCATGAGGAGGATAGTTTGAATTTTGTAATTGAGGAAGCACTAAAATTAGGTTTGGCCCATTCAGAACGTGTTTAAATTTTTCATGGTTAGTTAAAGCATGGCCTAAATTTTGTATTGAATAGAGATAGGTAGGAATATGTGAATGTAAATGTATAACCATATGGAAAATGTAATAATCCCTTGACTGGTTTGAAACCAAAAAATAACATGAATCAACATGCACATCATCCTAGTACACAAGCATCTCATAATCAAAACCTGTTGCGTTATTTTATTTATTATTAGTTGCTAAGCAAACAGTAACACTAATGAAGGCCTGCCTGTTGTATCTATCCATAACTGAGACTTCGCAAATAACTAGGTGCTTCAGTGTTATAGCCAGATCTGGCAGGCAGACAAATTGGCGGGATGGAATTTGTCTACTTGTGCCCATAATTGGCGACTACGGCTGCTTTTTCCTTTCGGCCAGCGGTCGTAGGAGCAAAGTCGCCCTTGGCGCAACATGCAATGCAGCCTCTCTCATCCAAATAACAGCGCCTCTTGCATCCAATCACATAGTGGTCACGAACTGGTGGCTCCACCGGCCCTAGACGAAAACATATAAAACAATTTTAGAATCAGTACGAAACTCAGTGCAGATCCTCCGCAACATATGAATTTGTTGGGAAAGAGGAGGGAGAAAAAAACAGAGACGAGTGATGAAATGGGCAATGTCTATAGAGACCATAATTTTGTTAGGAAAATTATTTTGTTGGTATTCATATTGAAACTTTCTTTCTTTAAAAATTTTAATTATTTATGTGTTTAAATTGTTTTTATTTTGGAAATGGATTTAGTACTGTTGAAAATTCTCTAAGATATATTGAAGCTGGATAATTGTAACTCAAATTTCTCAAAATTACTATCAATTTTCCTAGTACATTTTTTTAATTATTTTTCAATAAAAATTATAAACTTAACTTATTATATTACTCTGATGAAATATCCTGGAATAATGAAACTGGCGTATTCTACCTGATAGTTTCTTGCTATTTTCAACGGCATCACCAACCTCTGTAACTGTAACGGGAGATACCAGGAAGAATGAAAAAACACAAATGCCCAAAAGTAATACAATCTTGGAAGCCACTATTAACAAATTTCACAAAGAAATGAATCTGATTTAGATGATGGATATCACCAAAGGAGTTTGAGAGGATAAATAGAGGAATTGCCACAGTGAGTACAGTAGTGTGAAATATTAAATATATTATTGTGGACTCCACCTCAGGATTTGAATACAGAGGTAATCAGATAGGAGTCAAACATGGCTGGCAAGATGAGAGACAACGGGACAAGGGATAAGATCGAATTATGTGAGTTGTACGTGAGCTCTCGCATTTTTTTTTAGCAATTCATGAGCATAGATGATTTGGGTGCAGTCTTTTTGTTTTAATTCGTTGAACTTAATTGGAATATAGATTTCATGAATAGTTGGAGATTTGATGGATAGTAGTGAAAGTGAATTCTGTAAATTTTAGGGTTTTAGAATTTAATTACATAGATTTTTTTAATATTTGGGAATATATCTTTTGCTAATGCAAGAGTCGTACTTTCTATTCAAAATAACCAAAAAAGATTAATTACAGAAATTACAACCCTAAGGGTAAGGGGCAGCTATCTAAAGGCTAAACTATGGTGCCAATGGTAAACTCCCCTTAAAAAGGTCCTACACCAAACAGAAATTACAACCCTAAGGGTAAGGGGCAGCTATCTAAAGGCTAAACTATGGTGCCAATGGTAAACTCCCCTTAAAAAGGTCCTACACCAAACAAAAACATTTTAATCCGTAGCAACGGAGCGAAAGAAAGCAAACACGAAGAAACTAAAACTGGACCCCCAACTAATCAGATTTTGGGTCCGAGAAAGGGGAATGAATAATGAATAAGTGGAATTAACTATTCCTTTATGCCTACTCCTAAGCATAATGAATAATGCATTTGAGCCGTTGATCCGCATCGCAAGATCCAACCGCTGAGGAACATATCGAAAGGCAAAGAAGCCTAGAGAATACCCACCCGATGAGGGTGGTATTCTCTCTCCAACTGTGGCCAAATTTTGCATGTTGTGTGGGATTGGGCTCAAATCGGGGAAACCACTCCCAGTGTTGAGAGCTTCCGATAAACTGTAAACCACCTTGAACCGTAAACTCGGACCCACCAACATGCATAATGCATTTGGGCCGTTGATCCGCAATGCAAGATCGAATGGCTGAGGAACATATCGGAAGGCAAAGAAGCCCAAAGAATAACTACTCGATGAGGGTGGTATTCTCTCTCCAACTATGGCCACGTGTTGCATGTTGAGTGGCATTGGGCTCAAATCGGTGAAACCACTCCAGGTGTTGAGAGCTTCTGATAAACCATAAACCATCTTAAGAGAGGTATTGCAGTTGTGGAAACCAAGACCCTCGTCAGAACGCGTCGAAATGCAATTTGACTCACCACCCTAGATCCTCAAATGCTTGCTCCAACGAAGGAGAGTAGTCTCCCTTTGAATAAAACCAGGAGGGAATTCAGCCATCCGAGCACCCGAAAACCTGTAGATCAGTCCTACTGGTTCACTGTGACCATTGCCAACAATAATGCCCCTATGGTGTGAATCTACTGTACTTTCTGACTGAAGGCTCTTCATCCCCTCTTCCTGCCGGTCAAAACTGAGATGATATGTATTAGGAGGAAGTTTAGCAAAAATCCACCAACTACCAATCAACTTCCACCCAAGAACTCTATGTCTGAGCTATTCTGGGATTATGTAACTAACAACAGCCTGCGTACTGCTTTCAAAATTACCTCTGGTGAACCACTTCATGATAAAGGTGTATCGACTAAACCCAGCCTCTGCTGCTGTTGACATTCTCCGGTCAGATATGTCTCTCAGTCCTCATTCACCTGGTTGAGGCAGTCATCCCTTAGTCTGCCATGTGGAACATCTTGCCACCTATATGTATTGTTGATTTTAGTACAGAGAGCCCCTTTATTGGCAAGTATGTCCCCCAATTTGTTGGTCGTTCTTCGCACATGTGTGAAATTCAAGGTCCTCATGTTCTGAAGGTGGATATGAATTCTTTGATAAACCTGAAGCAGCCTACAGTGTCTCTAGACCTTTTTCGGAGCCGAACCACAACTGATTCTCTTGACCGAATTGATGATTAGCTCAGAATCAACTTCAATTATGATATTCTGAAGATTGTTGTGCTTCAGGATTTCTAAACATTGTTCTAGTGCCATTAGCTCTGCCATATTGTTTGTGGCTCTTCCCAAATTGCAATGAAAAATATATTGTACGCAGCCCTTTTCATCCCTTAACACACCACCATAACCAGCTATACTCGGATTTCCTTTTGACACCCCATCTATATTACATTTCATAAATCCCTGAGGGGGAGGATGCTATAAGTCTTTCTCAACGACCGGTTGCTTAACCATCATGTTCATACCCTGAGGAATGAGCCCTTGCATACCCAACTGAAGAAGTATCTGCATATCTGCATTTGAAGGGAGATTTTTAGGGGATATTTGCAGTAGAGTTCCAACCATCTCCCTAAGTTGTCTTATGATCTGTTTCATGATACTGTAAGAGGAATTTTTATTTTTATTTTTGAAGATTCTATTGTTGTGCTCTTTCCAGACATTCCATATCAAGAAGCTTGGAGTTAATGCCCAAACTCTGTTAATCATTACATCATCAGAGAAGTTTCTTCGCGAGTTGCTAAGGGTATTGGTAATGCTTCCTCTATCCCTATTTGTTTGTCTGAAAATTAAGGCAATGCCATCCCACAACGTGGAGGTAAAAATATAGGTGTTGAGGAGGTGCTCCATTGTCTCCTCTTGAGACTCACATAGCTAGCATCTGGATGGGCCCAAAACACCTCTTTTCTGGATGTTCTCCCAAGTCAAAATTTTCTTATGATGTACCAACCACATGAACAGTTTGGTTTTCATCCATCCTTGGTTCTTCCAGAGATTCTTCCAAACCCAATCCGGTTCTGTAGAATCAAGCTCAAGGGCTAAGCGCTTGGCCTCTTTAAGATTAAAGGTGCCTTCATTGTTATTACCCCATCTAAGTTGGTCTTGATCTATTGATATCAATATTTTTCTTTGATACAAAATTGCTATTAGAGCATCAATCTTTTCTTTCAAGGCACTATTATCCCTATATTCCATTTTCTTCTAGGTTTTCCACTTTCCTTCACTATTTGTTTGATCCCAAAAGTCTTTTACTTGTTGTAGCCCTTTGGTGTCAGTATCATTCTTGAGAACCACAAAGTCCTCTCCTAACAGTTTAGGTTCCTGTTGCCATTTATCCTCCCAAAACCATGCCAGGTCTCCCGTTCTAATTTCATAGAAGCTATTCTTTTGAATTATGCCTCTATTCACCCAAGCTTTATTCCAGATGTGGGAGCCTTTTATGATACCAGACATCCTTATGTGGTCCTCAGTTTGCCAATTACTTGCATATTTTTCTTTCTAAATCCGAGCCCACATAGCATCTAAGTCTTTTATCCATCTCCACCATAATTTTGCCCCTAAAACATTATTTAGCACTTCAGGATCATCGAGCCCAAGACCTCCATGTTTTTTAGGTTTACAAATTGTTTCCCACACTACCAAGGCCCATTTTTTCCTCTCCTCCCCTTTACCCCCAAGAAAATCTCTTTGGATATTTCTACATTATTGCAAAACTCCTTTTGGAGCTAGAAGGGAAGATAACATGAATATGGGGATTGTTTGAAGGACATCTTTAGTAAGCACTAATCGGCCCACGAGGTTCAAAGATCTAATTGTCCATTTTCTAATCTTGTCCTACAGCTTGTTGATAACTGGCTCCAAAACATTCTTGTTCAGAGGATTTTGTGTTAGCAGTACTCCCAAATATTTGGAAGGTAGCATATCTCTTTGAAAGCCCAGAATTCTGGAGATATTCCTCTGAGTAACAATGTTAGTATTGAAAAGGAAAATATTTGATTTGAAGAGGCTTACCTTTGTACCCGCTGCCATAGCAAAGTCACTTAGTATTTGTTTATAGGCTAGAGCTTCTTTGACCGTGGGTGTGCCCTGTAGCATGGTATCATCTACAAATTGTTGATGGGTCAAGGCCTGCCCATTCTCAGAAATTTTGATGCCTCGAATCTTACCTGCTTCTTTAGTGAGCGTGATGGTTCGTCCTAGTCCTTCCATCATGAGAATGAAGAGAAAGGGGGAGAGAGCATCTCCCTCCCTGAGGCCTCTTTAGGGTTTAAAGGTCTTATATGGAGAACCATTAACCAAAATTGAAAAACTAGAGGAAGTCACTAGGGCCATTACCCATCTTACCCAGTTGTGGTCAAATCCAAAGGCTAGAAACCATCCTAATATAGGTCCAATTTAACTTATCATAAACCTTTTCTAGGTCTAGTTGCATAATCATTCCTGCCTGCCTATTACTCATCAATGAATGAACCACCTCATGCACTTGGAGGATACCACTGATAACTTGTCTGCCTTCCACATATCTCGTTTGCTCCACAGAAACCAAAGTTGGAAGCAGGGGTTTAGGTCTATTGGCAATAATTTTGGATATAAACCTATACACCACATTGCACAAAGCTATAGGTCTGAATCTGTCTGGAGTCATAACATTGTCCTGTTTAGGAATCAAGGAGATAAAGGATGTATTGAGCACCTTCAATATGGTTCTATTATTCCTGGAGTCCTCCACTACATTCAGAATATCTTGCTTGACAATATTCCAGCATGCTTTAAAGAAATCTACATTAAAACCATCTCAGCCTGGCACTTTTCCATTCTACATTTCATTGATGACTTCACTAACCTCGTCTTCTTTCACTGGCCTAATAAGATTATGATTATCTTCTCTAGTTACTAGCTTAGGAATGTGCTTTGTGAAGTCCCTGATAAATTGTGATCTATCTAAGAGAGGTTCCTCTGCTATACTTTGAAAATGTTGCACCAACACAACTTCAATATCTTTATGGGTGTTGTGAAGTTCACCTCTGGAGTCCTTGATTGTTGAGATCCTATTGTGAGACCTGTTCCCCATTGTAGATCTATGGAAAAATCTTGTGTTTCTCTCCCCTTCTTTTAGCCATTGAACTCTTGATTTTTGTCTCCAAAATATTTCCTCTTGTTTACATAAGTCCTCCCAATCCTGTTGATACTTGTTGGCTTGTTAATTTCTTTCCCCATCAAAGCCATCTCTGATAAGGGTTTGATTAATTTCCTGTATTTTTCTTTCAACAACTTTTTTCGCTTGAAAAATGTTACCAAACTCATTCTTATTCCAATCTTTGAGCCCGAGCTTGATGTGCTTCAATCTTTTGTGTAATAGAAACATTCTCGTTCCGTGGATCTGCAGATCTTCTTTCCACCATTTTTCAATGTTGCTAATAAATTATGGATGGGTGAGCGAGATATTTTCAAATCTAAAAGGTTTGTTCTTTGGGGTTCCAATGCCAGTAACCTCAAATTGAACCGGCCAATGGTCCGAGCCACCAAAGGGGAGAATTCCCGCTGTCATATCAAGGCCTGTGAACATTAGGTCCTCTGATATTATGAACCCGTCTAACTTTGAGGCTACTTGAGACTCTCCTCCTCTTTTGTTGTTCCAGGTGAAGACGCCATTACTAGTGTCTGTGTCAACTAGCTTCATGTTGTCTATAAAATTATGAAATGCTACAGAGTCTCTGCTTATAGTTCTGGTCCCACCTTTTTTTTGACAGGGATTTGATCACGTTAAAGTCCCCGTCCATAATCCATGGTATTCCTGAATGTCTATCTCTTAGATCCTCTAGAGTAGTGAGTAACTTGAATTTATCATCAGGTTTTTGAGGGCCATAAACGTTTGTGATTAAATAAATCTCCCTGTCTCCCACAGGCTGAATTACTACTGATAAATAATTCCTAAATGCCTCTACATCCACTATGCCAATCTTTTGGGGGTTCCAACGTGTAATAATACCTCCTACTATCTCGTCTTCCTTGACTTCTAGAAAATCATATCTATTGAGCCATTTGCTATGTATTTCTCTATTTTTTTGAATTGAACATTTAACTTCCTAGATAAAAAAACATATCAGGAGTTTCTTGTTTCATTCTTTTGTTGAGAATCCTTTGTTTCCTTTTACATCCTAAACCTCTAATATTCCAAGACGTGAGCTTCATTAAGAATTATTTGTAAAGGAGTAGCTGGTTAGATATTTCATCTTACGTGAATCTATCATCGGTTTTCCACATTCAATCAGAAGCTCATTTTGCTTTTTCTACCTCTTTTCCTTCCTAAGTTTCTTGGAGCAAGTCCTCATGTGGTTTTCATGGTCTTCACCCCTTCATTGTCCTGCCTTTTGAGGTTTCTCTTCCCTCCCAGCCCTTTAGTTTGAGTTTTCCTTAAAAACAGCTGCTGCACTCTATTAAACTCCTCTTGAGGGAGTGAATCCACCCCTTCCATGGTTCCTTGTTTCAAGAACCTTTCCAGATCTAGATGTTCTCTTTCCAGTATGTTCTGTAGTTCATGATCCTTTGTTTCTACCTCACTCAAGGTCATTTCTTGGTCCATTTCGAGTTCCATATTACTCAACATATTCCCATTTTGCTGGTTAATGTCCTGCATCTTGTCACTATTTTCTTCCTTTTCCTTCTCCCCTGGGCTTCCCTCCATGGCATGATCTTCCTTTGTTATCTCTTCTTCTTCTTCTAGAACTTTGTACCTATTCAGACTTGCCTGTTGTCCCTCTGTGTGGTTTTTTTTTTTGCAACGTTTTACCTTCTTTTCCTCCATTTCCCACTTTATGAAAGCTCTCATTGTTTTTTCCTACCGTAACTTTGCTTCTGCTCTCTATTTTGTTGAGAGGGCATTCTCTGAATAGATGCCCATGTTCATGGAATTTGCGACATCTAAAAGGAATATGTTCATAATCCACTGTTTGCACCCATTCTTCATCAAAGACTTCTAGGATCATCTCATCCAGTAGAGCTCCTAAGAGATCCATCTCCACACATATACGAGCGAAGGAGGTGTACTTTCCCCTTCTGGTTGCCTCAGATATTTTAACAAAATGCCCTAATTTATTTCCTATTGCTGATAAAGTTTCTGGTTGCCAGTAATCTAGAGGTAAGGAGTAGAGACGTACCCAAACTCGGACCGAAGTGAAGGTCTCACGCTCTGGGACAAAATTCATCATCCAAGGCCGCATATAGAGGCCTGCAGCTGCATAGAAGTAGGGCCCTCCTTCAAACACCCTATCTTTATCCTCAATGTTAGTAAAGACTACAATAAAGAATCCCTTTGATCCAAGATGTAGGTCTATATCCCCTTTTAGTTTCCAGTGATATTTAATCCATGCCTGTAGCGCCTTCTCTATGGGCCATAATCCCATGAATTTACAAATGATAACATAATTCCTCATATGATCCCTATGTGCTAGTAGTGCAAGATCACTTAAAATCACACTCGGTATGACCTTGGTCTTAGGCTTACATGGACCCTTTTGTTTTTTATTTTATGCTTCTTGTTTCTTGTCCTCTTCCTCTTTTTCTTTTATTCTGTCTTCCTCCCTTTTATTATTCTACTCCTGTTCATCGTTGATGTTCCCTTTCCCTCCTCCTTAGAGACCTTTTCAACCTCCAACGGTTTCTTGCCTCGGCTGGATACTGCCTGATTGTAGGAGGGAGTGGAGCTCCCCCCTTTACACCTCTCCATGGCGTTCAATGTCAGAATAATTTTGGTAAACCCTAGCTCTTACCAGTGGTCGCCTCCCTTCCTCCACAGAATGATCTTCTATAAAGAATCTTTCAATATTTGGGAATCTTATACACAGTGATAAAGTCAATTGTTTGAACTCTGCATGATAAACATAGGTCATCTTTTTAATTGGTGGTATTGTTAAACTTAATTGGGTTACGGATTTTGTGAATATTTGAGAATCTAATGGATAGTAGTGAAGTCAATTGAACTTAATTGGATTATAGATTTTGTGAATATTTAGGAATCCTATGGATAGTAATGCAGCCAATTATTTGAACTCCTGTGATAGTAATACAGTCAATTATTTGAACTCGTGTGATAAGCATAGGTAGTTTGGGAATAGGTATTTTTGTTTGATTGGTGAGAGTGCAAGCATAATTGAACTTAAAAAGATTACAAATTTTGTGAATATTCCCAAAATTTAAAATGATAACTCCCGAATACTTAAAATGTAATATTTTATGTTACATTGAATATATGTGTATCCTTAAATGTTTTATATATCTTATTGTATATTAGATTGAATGTATGTGTATCTTTTCAATCTTCTTGTGTTGTATTTGTTTTAAAACTTTGATTTTTTTTAGTTAAGTTGGACCTAAGCCTAGGCTAGCACAATTATTGATAGACAATCTACCCATAATAAAATGCTATTGCGGGACACTCGAAAAAACTGAAACTAACTTAAATGCTCTTTAATAATTTAACCTAAAATAGCATTCATGTTCAATCTCATAAAATGTTTTAAGCTAAAACACTAATAATACTTAAAATTTGCTTTATCCTAAAGCTAAAACTAAATTCATCAACATACATCATCTATACGCTATCACTTTATTATAGTCAACCGAAATCTCAAGTGCAAAGTCTGTTTAAAATCAGATAATTCAAGTACATAGTGTATTTGAAAATACATAAATTCACCAAAATAGAATTAGAGCAAAAAAGTCCAAGCAAAAGATATTTTACAATATCAAATTATGATGTCCACTAAGGAAACCCCGTGGGGACAATAATCCTTGATCCTCTTCCTCTTACTTTATCAGTAAAGTTTCGAAGACAACGCATATGGATTTATTCCACAGACGTGACGGGTATTTAAATATGTATTGTTACGGCCTATCATTACTGTCAATTGATGGTATATATCACATGGCTCTAGAAATATTGGTTGCTTTGAGGTTAGGGGCTGGAACACACCAGAGTAAATTTAAATCACATAAAAATTAATTGAATTAAAAAAAATAAAAATTTGATAATATTAAAATATTTGATATTTGAATTAGGTAAATTAAAAATAATAATTAAAATTATATTATTTTTAATTTTAGATTTTTAGAGTAAATAAAATTCTACTTTTAAAAGTTTTGGTAGTTCCCAAATTAGGATTATTCTATTATTTTAAATTTAATTTTCAAAATAATTAATTGAAAATTTTTACAAGTGAACAATATTTTTGGAAAAAAAATATGTCAAATTTATTCTTATATATTATTAATGTTCACTTAATTATTATCTTAAAATTAATTTTGTGTATACTATTTAAAAAATAATTTATAATTAAATATATAAAAATATAGTACTTACTAAACTTTAAAAATATATATATATATATATTAAAATATTTATATTATAAAATTTATATTCTTAAATATGATTACCTCCATATTTTTTTGTCTTTCTGCTTTCATTTTAAAACCCAAATACTCCACATATTTCAAAAATTTTGTCCTAAGATAATCAAAACCATTACTTTATAAAGATTATGATCATTTCTAGAGCTCCGCCATGTTGTTTAGAAATGATCAATCTAGAATTTTGATTGAAACCATTAGGATTGATTCACACCGGATTCCAAAATCTATAGATAATATATAAATAT
>APFE030550948.1:48809-87039 GCA_000404065.3 Pinus taeda
TGTTAAAAGTAAGAATAAATATTTATGAACTTTAATTAAATATTTTGTTTTAATTATTTGAGTTAAGTGGGTTTAAATTTTAAAGCCGGTATAAATGGTACTATTCTCAAACGGTCTGTGTTCTCGTTTTATTTTTCAAAATCAGGAGTATAAATTTGTAATAATCCATGGATCAAGTTGGATTATGATCTAAATCGACCATGATTCTCTCTTATTTAATCATTACATATTCTCCTTTAACTCACAAAGACCTACCCAAGACATTTGATTATCAACTTCTACAAATCTATGTGGGAAGATAACAAATCCTATGCATTGTGTACTATGGTTTTCAGGTGGGTGTTGTTTCATTAAAAGATATGTAATGGTCTTAATTTTTTTTTTAATAAATAAATAAATGATTAGGAAACCTTAACTTTTTTTTTATAAAAAAGTGTTTAAAAATATTTACATAAAAATAGTCTGTATTGAAAATTTTTTTTTTATAGATATCTTTTTATAAATTGATTAAAATATATATCTATATATATATATATGGTCTTAGAATTGTCAAAAGGAAAATTAGGCATTAGCTAACTATCTACAAATTTAGTCAAATTGCCATATCAATTATATGTAGAAGTCTATAACACGGATAGTAGTGATAGTAGTGTCTTATAAAGTCTGATATGAAAAACTAAACTGACTTCTAAGGAGAATTATTATAAATAGTAGAGACATGACGAAGAGGAGGAAGAATGAGACAGGCCTAGATGAGGGGAGATCTTATTTTCTTTAACATTGTTGAGTTGTTTCTCCTATGGTTAGTCCTCAATAATAATTAGTTGGAGCTAGTGTCTTGAGAAATTGAAGTGCTGAGGAGCTCCATTTTTATTGGATCCTTCTTCATACATTAAAGTTGAATTTAAAGAGAGAGTATGGTGAACTTGGTATCCAAAATTATGATTTTATCCACTAATTTTGGTTCATGCAATTCCTAGTTTCATAAAGTAGTGGAGACTAAATTTTTGGTGAGCTAGTGAAATTTCATCCCTCAAAAACCTTGGTGATTACAATTATTTATAATTTTTAATGGTTAATTCTAGAACTTGATGAATCTTTGTTATTTAATCATAAGAAATAATAGGTTTTTTCATCTTCGTCCTCATGATGAACCACATCAAATGGTTTGAAAAATTGATCAACAAATATTGATTATGAGATTAATTTGAAAGTGAGTTAGTTTGATAGAAAAAAATATTATATTTAATGGTGTTACAAATTGCATCACAAATAGTTAAATTGATAATGATTATTGAAGATAATCAATGTTGAAATTTTAGTAGGAAAAATAGATGATGGAAAATGTTATTTCCCTTCTATCACATGCATGGGCTACAATAAGAAGATATATTTATTGAGAACAACTAAACAACATTGTAGAGAATTTGGACACCTTGAAGGTGGGCATGAATATTGCCCCTTGGTAATTATCATTAAATGTCTTCATATTGAATTTCTTTTGTAAATTTAAAGTTTATGCTTTAATGGATTTAGGGTTACGGATTAAGGGGGGAGACTTAGTGGTTAATGGTTTAGGGGCTTAGGGGTAAGTCTAAAGGGGATATTAGTTAATGGTTGGGGTGTTAGGGCTTAAGGTCTTAATTGTTAGGGGTTTCAAGCTTAATTAGGAGGAATGAGGATAAGTTGTTAAGGATTAGGGGGATATGATCGTGTGTGTGTGTGTGTGTGTGAGTTTTAAATATTTTTAAGTGGATTTTTAACTAATGTTGTTGCCAATTTTCTTTCTAGTCATATGGTATGAGTTATATTTTGAGGGAGCGATGAAGGCAACATAAGAATAGGTTATTTTTGTTGGTTGTGACTATAGATCTCACAAAGTGTATATATTTATACATGTTAATAAAAAGTACCATTTTTCCTATAAAAAAAAATCAACAAATTTGGTAAACATATTAATAAATTACACAAGTTTCATCATTGGTTTCTTGTTTTTGTTTATTTCTCTCACCTAAGTTGATTTCTCCATCTAGAATACCAACTCCTAAGTACTCCTAGCCCTTGGATTTTTAAATTTAATAAATTTATTTAATAAAAGTAACATTATAGTAAACATTTTTTAAATAATAATAAAAAATTATCTTCCTTCGAAGTGCACACACACACACACACACATATATATACAATGAGTGTGTAATTTAAATTTCTAAAAATCATATGTATATATTAAAATTTATAACTTTTTATTAATAAATATTAAATTTGAAACAATGTCAAAGAAAAAAATACCAAAAATGTATCTTAAAGTTAGGACCTTAAAAATCTTAAAATATAAAAAATATAAAAAAATCAACTTCAAATTATAAGTTAGGGTACTTAGTTCTTAATAGGTTAAGGGGTTAGGGGTTAATAGGTTATGGTTTAGGTTACACTTAGGGTGTCTAGGGGATTTATATCTTAGTGGGGGTTAGGGGTACTTAGTTCTTAATAGGTTAAGGGGTTAGGGGTTAATAGGTTATGGTTTAAGTTACACTTAGGCTGTTTAGGGGATTTATATCTTAGTGGGGGTTAGGGAGTAAGAGGTTTCTCGTAAGGGTTTAGGGTTGAATAACTTAGGTGTTAAGGGTTAAGGGTTGAGGGCTTAAAGGTTTAAGGGATTAATTAGGGGGGATGGGGTCAAGGTGTTAAGAATTAGGGGATATGGTCTAAGGGGCTAGTGTTAGGCCCCATTAAATGGTTAAGGTGGATTAATGGATTAGAGGTTGGGGTGGATTAATAAGTAGGGATTTGAGGGAAATATGACCTCTACTTCAAAGCCTTGTCATTGTTGGCTTATTGGGGTTTGACCCAGTTTCAAAAATGTATAGCCAAACAAATACCAAAACTACCGGCCCTTTTGGAAACAGTCCACAGAGTGCAGACTCAGGTCTCACCCGAGGTAGTATGGGAGGGTGCTATAACCAGGTTTCCACACCCTAGGTTGATGAGGTCTGGAAGTTCACGAACCAATCCTACACACTGCACCACTTTTGTGCAAACATCTATTTAAAGTATCTACCTTCGCGCGGTTTGGAAGAGGAGCGCGAGTGCAATTTACCTTTTCTGTGCTTAATATTATTATAGATCTTGATTTACTTAAGAATGCACAATGTTTTTAGTTACCATTTAACATAACAGACATACGTGCAATCATAAACCATATACACATGCCTAAACCAGAATATAGAACAGATACACAATATTCCAAAACCGACTTATCTTTATTAATGCCTTTTTCCAGTTACAATCCACTTCCTCCCTACACACACAACTGCAGGGGTCCGCGCACTCAGCTGCAGACTCTAACCAGGCCTCTGCGCACACAGGTGCAGAGCCTCTATCCCTAATTACAATCGAAAACCCGGACTTACAAACTCAAATCTAATGTTGCATTCAAACACCCATATTACATTTTACATCACCAAACGCTACCTTTTACACTTAGAGCCTCGCTCTTATTTATACATTCCCATGGTCCGTGGACCATGGTTAGGCTGACACACTCTAGATTAATTTACAATATTTTAGGGCAAACTTGACCCATTACAATTCACGCTCTATGCACTTCGCGGAGCTTTTACAATACCAATACCTAAAAATGTGGGCTTTAAGCCCCAAAAACGTTATGCGGGGGATCCGTTTCCTAACAGGACCAGTCCGTATGTCTCTGCGAAATCGTGATTCGGCAAACTGTCGATGGAAGAAAAGGGAAAAACAGTTAATATTGAGAGTGATGATGAGGAAGAGGATCCTCCAAACTTTGTTGAAGAGATGGAGCGAGAAGAAGAGATGGATGAAGACATCTAGCTAGAATGTTCCGTAGCAAAACTACCCAAGTATGTCCCTCCCTAGAAAGGGAGGGTAAAGGTACCTAAAGACTTAATGTCGTTAAAAGCACACTTAACACCCCATCCATCCCCGAAGGGGTTTCGTTCGAAGGAACGGATGTGGGACGCATTCCCGCTATGAAGTTTGAAGACTAGGACCTTGCAGATAGCGAGAAATTTCCCCGTTTGTGGATCTGTATGCCTAATGGTAAGTTCGCTGCAATCTTGAGCTCGGGGGCGTGGCGACATGCTTCCTCGATGATTTGTTCCAACTGTTGAGTTTGTGCTACTGCTTCATCGCGTTGGAGGCTCAGTTGATTGATGTTGATTCATTGTTCACTAAGCATATGTACTGAGCGTCCTTCCCTAGCACGAAGTTGTGTCATCGCTCCATCCTGTAGCCAGTATAATATTTGTTGTGGGAAGGCAGCCAAATTTAATCCAAGTCCCTTGAGTCGGCCTATTACGCCTTTGTCCTCTACATTGTCTGCTATCAGTGCTCCTTCCGGTAGCACAACAGTGTTAGCCATTTTGGCCTGCAGCAACTACTGGGTTGCTAATGTACCTGTAGCCCCATAGGTGGCTATCATTCCTTGTTGTGGGGGTCACACCTGAAGTTCCTGAAGTTGCATTCTGAGTGCCCCTAACATAGTTTGTTGCTTCATCATTGCCTCCTAGAGCACCTCCTAGGTGACTTCGTGAATTGTATCACCGATGTCGCATAGGTCACCCTCGGTCAGTGAGATAGGCTCCCCATTCAACTTGGACATCTTGGTCTTCTTCTAAGGCCCTGTTCGTTCTGTCACGCATGACTGTTTTAAGGGTGTAGAGGTGGTGTTCGGGTCTACGCCTTCTGTCGTATCATCTGCCCCATGCCCTGTGGTCAAGTTCGGGCCTCTTTCTTCCTGTGTCGGAGCAGCCCCTACTACTGTTGTCTTTTCCATGGTGGCCTTTTCTACCTCCTAGGACATCCATACTTCTTCAACTAGTTGTTCGTTCTGCTTTTGTTGTGCTAGAAACTTGGCAGCATTCTTTTGTCTTTGAATCTCTGTCTGATCGTGCCCCACCATGTCTGGTGCTGGCCATGTGTCGAGTACCGCAAAAATAGTGTCATCTATTGCAATGAAGGGGAGTGTAGTCCACTTCTATTCCAAATCCTTCCGTGCCCTAATATACACATGGTGCATATCCGCTTTAAAGTCTGCAAAACTCTTTACGTTGTCATATAATGAAGCAGATAGGCATGGTCGTTTGTTGATCCATAGTCGTATGCTCGACTCCATCAATACCCAGAAGATCTTGGTTTCCTGGATTCACATGGAATCCTTCGTTTCCCATAACGATGCATATTTTGATGCCTCTGGCCAGTCCTTGTAAAGGGGAGGAAACTAACTATCCTCAAGCAATTCGCTTGTAACCAACAGTATGGATAAGGGCAACCACACGTAGTGGAAGGTCTTACCTTGTTCTTTGGCCTCCCTGTAGTTTGTCAGGAACTCATCCTAGAGGAACTGTGCCGAGTTGAATTGTACCCCTTCCGTGCATTGCTCGGCCAGCGTAATGACCGTTGCTGGTAGCTCATTGCCTCGACATTTTCTCATCACCTTGCCTGCCAACAACTAGGTAGCGATGCAGACCCTTTGTTTTGAATACTAGTAATAACGTACCCCCTTTGCTTTTTCTCCAACTTATATTTCTTTTCAATGGCTTCTGCAAGCGTCAAGTCTCCACTTGTGCCGGCTATTTCTATGGGGTCCCTTCCTGTACAGGGAAACCGAGAAATTCGATGAACGAGTTTCACCATGATGGGAATGGGTTCTTGCAACCACAAGTACCCATCGTGCACCATGCAAAGTAGTTTTGTGATGACAAATATTGTGATCGGGGCTCGATGGAAGTGTGGAATCGATAGGAGGTGGAGTAACTCGACCTCTTCCACCCCGCGCAACCATGTCCGTGGCTCCAGCGTTGTAATAGTCCCCTCCGTGCTTTGTTCCATCAGCTCGCTAGTTCCCAAATGACAAAACGTCTCGCTGTCCGTAAGGTCCCAGTGTTCAAACTTCATAGCAGGAATGCATCCCACAATTGTTCCTTCAAACGAAACCTTTTTGGGGATGGATGGGGTGTTAAGTGTGCTTTTAAGGACATCCAAATCTTTAGGTACCTTTACCCTCTCTTTCCGAGGAGGGACATTGGGCAGTTTTGCTGAAGCACGTTCTAGCTGGATGTCTTTGTCCGTCTCTTCTTCTGGTTCCATCTCTTTGACAAAGGTTGGAGGATCCTCTTCCTCATCATCACTCTCAATATTAACCATTTTTCCTTTTTCTTCCATCGACATTTTGCCAAATTGTGGATTTCGCGGAGACATACGGACTGGTCCTGCTACCTGCAGATCTTTTTTGGGCCTCGACGTCCACGGTGATTTAGGCATTTTTGGTGCATCCCATACCAATGGCAAAGAACTCTGCGGAGCTCTGTTGGTTTTTGACATGATTCTGATTAGGTACTCCTGTGTATCCTTCGGCAATGCTTAAAACCACAGACTTGCTCTTACAACCTCCTCATTCATCAGGTTTATGCCCGCTTGATAAGACGATAACCGTATTCACAAATTGCCAAGGGATTTTTGAGAGGAGTCCACCCGTGATTTATAGGCCTGTTTGACCATCCCCCCATTTTCTATCTCATTAATGCTATACTGGCAGCATATCATTTCAAATCGAGTTCTGACTTCGTGTCTTAAATGCCCACCGCCCACTTCTTTTTGCCTTAATTCGGATGTCTTATCATGAATAGTGATGCCAACGGTCACTTCCTTGTTGATCCGTGCAGTAGTGTAGCCCATTCTGCACAATTGTGACACTTGGGAGGTACCGACCCTGCGCACACCCTTGTTATCATGCAGCTCCCTAACAGACTGTTTAATAGTCCTGCACTCTCTTTCAATTGTCCGGAGCACTGAGACTATCTCCTCTTCAGCTAGTCAGGTGGTCGCATCCTCTTGGTGCACTGCTAGTGCGTCCTGGCGAACATCCCACGACACGGTTTTTGTTGTCACTACTATGCACGCTGTTGGATGTGGCACACTCTCCTGATTTCTCTTGAGAGTGAGGCACAACCTTAACCTCAGTATTCAACCAATTACCTTGTGGTCATATTCCTTCAATTCATCCTTAGGTTTGCGCGTATCCGGCTGCAACTTTTCAGGTTTGCCGTTCAGAAAGTCCTCCTTTAGTTCTTTTTCCAACTGTTTAATCTCCACGTCCAGCATCATATTCTGCCTTCAGAGTAGTACCCTGTTTTTTTCCAATTCGTGAAGTTGCACATCCCCTTGCCGAATGGCTTCTTGAATCCCTTCATACTCCTCTTCCCACAGTTGTATGAGCCCTTCAGCTCGGACTTTGCGCGCTATTCTCTTCTCTGATATTACTACATCCACGACCTTCTGCAGAGGTGCTTTAGGGACCTCAGTTCTTGTACCATTATGTAGCCTCGACTTCGTGGCCATGTTTTTGCAGAGCACGAGACATGCCCATCTGACTCGTGGGACACGCATATCTCCTTTTTTATATTGTATCTGCCAATCCTCATTCATGAATTCGCGTACCTTGGTGAACGCTCCCCCCTTCACACTTGGTAATGTGATCCGCCATTGCATCCTGTTAGATCCTACATTTGTAATACTGCCGCGCACTTGAACAGTCCGTTCTGGTATGGTACTTTCAACTTTGTCTAAGGATCCATCCAATCTTCTTACCCCGTGATCTGTTAGCATTTCCCTTGCTTCGGTCGTTATGCGTCGTAGTGATTGAATCATCAGGTTGCAATTTAGTGTGGTTACTTCATGCAATCTGTTCTGCAAGTGTTCTATTTATTCATCTGAATCTGAAGCACATGAACTATCGTGTTCCCATGATATTCTCCCATCTTCAGTGAGGTTCACTCGATCCTGGTCTTATGCCATTACCTAGTAAATGCAATCCAGCTCATTGTCACTGTCACTCTCGCACACAGGTTTCATGTCTCGTGCTCCTTCGGCTGGATCTAGCGGAACTACTACACGTAGGGACTTTTTATCGAAGATAATTTTCCTCTTCTTCAGGTTGATGACTCCATTCATATCCGTGGCCCAGTATATTCCTAGCAATGTGGGTAAGGGTTACTGTCATCTACAACCTCTATTACCTCGAAGTCTGTCTGCATGCTCACACCTTCGATATCCACTGTCACCCCTTTTAATCTTCCCAAGGGCAAGATCTTTTGTTGGTTTTCCATCCATAATTGAATAGGAGACCACTGTAATGCGAGCTTGCCCATGCGTTCCAATGTTTGTTTTGGTAACACATTTGCGTCTGAACCGAGGTCTAGGATTACCTGATCCATCTCATATTTGCCAATTTGTGTTGTCACCCACATTTCTCTTCTGGTGCACAAAGCATGCTTTCCCATTTTTCGAACTATGCACCCTTCACCCAATCCTGTGCATCTAGTGATCAGCTCTTGTATTCCTTTGATTGCCTTATTGTCGCACAACAGTTTCATACATGTCTCTAAGGAGGTAGTTAGCATAGAAGGATCCAGGGCCATCTCTGGTTGTTCCTTACTACTTGAAGTAGAGATTTCCACGAAGCTCTCCTTAGCTTCTGTAAATGTTTCCTTTACATGTTCCAAGTCAAACTCAGGTTCCTTTGTAGGAGCCTTACGTACCGAGGTATCTTCTTCAGGCTCCTTCCCCTTATCTTCCCCCGTGGTTGCGCCACTTTTGAGCATAATGTTCACGTTGGAGTCTTCTTCGCATGGTTCAGACCTCATCATTTGGATATTTTGCGTCGAAGTAGGCTGCAACACCCATTTTTCGCACATCTGTTCAATCAACGTCGGACAATCTACCATTTCATGATCAAACTGTTCATAGTATGGGCAAGATAGTCTCGCTAGGTTGGTACAATCACGAGCATAGTGCTCAGGTCCTCCATAATTGTAACAGATTAGCTGTCCGCGGCCCCTTTCAGGCCCCATTCCTCCTCAACCTCGACCTCGCCCTTGAAATCCACCCCGCACTATTGTTGCGGTTGGATCAAAGCATCGTGATTCTATTTGCATTCGTTAAGATTGGGTCCTATCCATCATTAGCTCATAGCTTCCACATGTCCGCTCATCGTGGCCCATTGATCTACAGAAATTACAGTACATTTGTTGCGGAGTCTGGGTATACTGCTGCAACAGGTGACAGTTGTGCATCACGTGCTTTCCTCCCACCTGACAAATCACGCACCAGAGTGTGGGGGGCAGACTCGGCCCTGCTTGTGCCTCCAGTCTCAACAACATCGATCCCCCTCTCGCCAAATAGTTTGTGAATACAGGACAATGATCCTTGTTGTGACCTTGGCCTTTACATTTTATACACCACACTTCTTCATGCACCTCTGGTCGGGGCAACCCTATCTTGCTTAAAAATTTGCATCTCCAAGCATAAGTTTTGTAGTTGCACGTGGATTTGTTGGAATCCCAACCCGAGATCCTGTATCGGTGTTTCGTGTAACCTCGTTGCCATTTCCAATGTCTCTGCTTGGGTTGAGAGCTTTTGTTGTGTCAGTGCCATCCTCAGGTGTGGTGTCAAAGACGCCACAAACCACGCATGGTGCTGCACATCTGTCAGTGTCATATTAGCCTCGCGGATCATACTTTTTAGCCTATGATCCAGATCCTAGGGGGTTTCGCTTGGAAGCAACATGATCTCCTTGAATCCGATGATCGACTGCATCTTCGATTTCAGCCAGCTAAATTCTTTGTTCAATGTAATATGGATCTCCACTATTATGGCATTTGAGTGATCATTCTAGTGCTTGATATACCATGTCAGCGCACGATCTTGCAGTGAACTTACCAATGTGACCTTAATGTTATCATCTGTAACCCCGTGCGCTTCCCACATTTCTCTTAATATGAACCAAAACTGATCTGGATCTTTGTTCCCTACTCCTCTGAATATAGGCAACTTGATCGCGCTTGCCATGCTAAATTGTTGGTTTGGTGGAGGCAGTGTCGGCGAAGATGGAGGTGAAGAAGGTGGCGGGAGTGGTGGTGTTAGCGAGGATGATAACTACGAGATCCACTGCTTGATCAAACTGACCGCGCTCCTTGGAGAAACCCAAGCGCACTCTTCCTCATTTGCTCACAGAGGTGAAATTAAAAGACTGTTTCCTAATTCTTCAATCCCTCTGTAGACCTTTCTACTCAGCATCGTTCCACTCATTAATGTATTCACATCACTCGTTTTTCATAGAACAACATCTTAATCGAGGTATTCAAAGACTTGATGTACTTACCTCACGTTCCCATGAGAAAACGTCTTTCTGCTTCGCTGTAGCTGACAGTTGTGTCTATCGCAAATTTAGTGATAAACCCTCCTACTATCCGATACAGCCAATGGTCTACTGCCCACGCAATCTTATCTTCAGATGCCTCTAGCCTGCGCACCAACTCTGGAGTCCACACTATCAGTCGATCGAGCTTGCACCTTCCCTGACTATCTACTAGCCTCGCAATCCAATCATAGAGTTCCGAAGAAAAGGTTGCGAAGTAGATCTCGTGGATTTTTGTATATATGAAGCGATCCAACCACCTCTTCTCAGATATCTGCGGTGTTTTGTTTTCCTGTCTTACGAACTCGTGTAGCTTCTGTACCAACCAGTCTTCAATTTCTTTCTTCGTAGGGTTCCAGTGTTTCGACATCAAACATCCCTTAGGCAGATCCCAGTCCTGGCAACAGAACTATTTGTTGGCTTATTGGGGCCTAACCCAGGTTTAGAAATGTTTAGCCAAACAAATCCCGAAACTACCGGCCCTTTCGGCAATAGTCCACAGAGCGCGGACTAAGGTCTCACCTGAGGTAGTATGGGAGGGTGCTGGAACCAGGTTTCTGCACCCTAGGGATGTCTTGATGAGGTTTGGAAGTTTGTGAATCGATCCTACACACTCCACCACTTTTACACACCCTCTGTTCAAAGTATCCACCTTCATGTGGTTTGGAAGACGAGCGCGAGTGCAATTTACCTTTTATGTGCTTAATATTATTATATATCTTGATTTACTTAAGAATGCACAATGTTTTCAATTACCATTTAACATAACAGACATACGCGCAATCATAAACCATACACACATGCATAAACCAGAATATAGAAGAGATATGCAATATTCCAAAACCAACTTATCTTTAATGCTTTTTTCCAGTTACAATCCACTTCCTTCCCTGCGCACACAACTGTAGGGGTCCGCACACTCAGCTGCGGACTCTAACCAGGCCTCCATGCACACAGCTACAGAGCCTCTATCCCTAATGACAACCCAAAACCCGGACTTACAGACTGAGATCTAATGCCGCATTCAGACACCCATATTACCTCTTACATCGCCAAAATCTACCTTTTACACTTAGAGCTTCGCTCTTATTTATACATTCCCATGGTCCACGGACCATGGTTACGCCAACACATTCTAGATTAATTTACAATATTTTAGGGCGGACTTGACCCATTACAATTCGCGCTCTGCGCACTTCGCAGAGCTTTTACAATACCAATACCCAAAAATGTGGGCTTTAAGCCCCAAAACCGTTACGCGGCCGCTGCCCAACAATCACCAGGTGGAATCAAGGAAGAAAATGACATGATGATGAAGGTGAAATAAGAATAGATTATTTTTGTTGGTTGTGACTATCTCTCTCACAAAGATTCTCTCTTGCTACATGTAAAAAAAGTAATGTTTTTCCTCATTTTTTTCAACATCTTCCATAAACGTTGTAATAAATTGCACAAGCTTCATTAATGATTTGTTGTTTTTGTTTCTAGCTCTCAATTAATTTTATTTCCCCATCTAGGCTACCAAATCCTAAGTACCCTTATCACTTGGATTCTAATAAGCTCTTGACCCATAATGGGTTAACTCCTAATCCCTCACCTCTCAACCCCTTATAAATTAAATCATGGTCTCTAATTATTCCCATTGACACCAAACTTGTTGTATCCAAGTGAAATCAAGAAAGAATATGACTAATGATGAAGGAAAATTAAAAATATATTGTTTTTGTTGGTTGTGAGTATATATCTCACAAAGTGTCTCTCTCTATAAATGTCAAGAAAACTAAAAAATTTCCTATATTTCTTCAACATATTGATAAATTGTATAAGGTTCATCATTGATTTGTTGTCTTTTTTTTCTCACTCTCGAATAAGTTATCTTTGTAGTTGTTTTTTCTTTCTTTGTTTTCATATATTATAATTTTAAAAGTTTGTATCGTTTAAAGATTTGTTATATACTCTAATATTACTTGATTGTTTGTAATTATAAAGAAACAAAGCCCTAGGCAACCCATGGATCATGATGACGTGGTTATAGTTGAGGAACATGGAACAAATATATTGAATATCAAGTTAATGATCCTATGGAAGAAGATGATGATGCTAATAACACAACTGAATAAGAGAGGACAAAAATGTTGGTCCATGATACATCTAATAATGTTGGAATGGATGATGATAATGAGAGCCTAGATGGTGTTTTTGATAGACCTCTAATTGAGAAGGCACCAAGACCTATTTGTGAAGGCTCCAAAACAAGTCTTATGTCTGTTTTATTGCTATAGGTGAACTTAAAGGTGATGAATGGTTTGTGAGACACTGGTGTCACATAGCTCCCAAGGTATGTAATATATTTTGTGACATTTAGTGCCTGATGATAAACACTTTTTTTTTCCTATATTTTTATTGTTAGTTGATCATGTGTAAATTTTGGATGCAATATGTATGATTAATTTTCTCTACATTAACCACTACTCATTTTTTAATTATTTTGTAGATTGGTAGGTGAATTTTTGTTATTATCATCAAATGTTCTATGTGGCACATACCTAGATTTAGAAGCCATTTTCAATGATATTGGAATTGATTATCAAGTTATTCATGCATGTCCTAATGAACATATATTCTATTTGGAGAAAATTTCATCTAGGAGCATCTTACTTGGAAAGTCAAAACTCCTTTTGACTAGACCCAGGGGTTTCTCCATTTACCTAGTAGGTTCTCTAAATTGGATTTAATTATATCATTTAAATGTATTTTGGCATGTTTTTAGGATAATTGTCTATAAGTGATGAGAGTGAGGAATATTGTAATCAAATTTACTTTTATGAAGGGATGTCAAGAATATTTGAAGTAGTTAGAGTTAGTTAGATATCTTGAAAGATATGTGGATAGAGAGGCTTTATAAATAGGGATTTATTTAGCAATTAGAGCATCTAAACCAAATTATTGTTTCAAAATCCCTTATGTGAATATGTACTCAAGAAGCATGAAAGATATGTATGTGTAAGAGGAGAGGAGCATCAAGAGGATTGGCAAAGGGAGCCGAAGTATGGCCCAAGACCCAAGAGTGCCAATTGCATGTAAATCAAGCCTAGAGGCACAAGGGATTTGTATGTAAATCTTATTTACAATTGTGTGAATATTTGTGGAAATGGATCATTCTTTGCAATTGTCAAAGAATTTGTGAATGTCTATTTTTGTGTCCAACTGAATCCTTTGTTATTGTGGGGATTTATACTCTAAGTATTATGTCGAATTTGAGTGTAATGCAAATGTGTTTCATGCCTCTTATATTAAAGTCAATGTAGAGGAATTTAAATCCTTTCTCTTTACAATTGAGGAAGGTTGTAATCGATCATTGATCAAGGAGTTAGATCAATGATATAATTGAATCATAATGTGCAGTGGAAGTAATTGGAGTGACGCAGTAGAAAGGAAGAGATCCATCATACAAGACGAAGGCATTGAAAAGTGTTGTAGAGATATAGGGAAACTAGAAGAAAAGGTGAGGATATTTTTATTTAAGCATGTGAGAGTCCATCATCTAAGAATGGGCGAGATTGATGCTTGACAGAAAATATTTCCATTACCGAGAGTTTACCATGGGCTATTGAAGAAATAAGCTTATATTGCGAAGTCTGGGATGACGAGGGGAAAGGGTGATGTGGACCTCCAATGTGTTAGGTGATGTGTGAGGCCTAACAAACTTCAAAGATTTTAGAACAAAATATTGCTAGATGGAAAACTAACTAGCAATTAATGGAGCAATTCACATTCCACTAGGTCAAAAGAGAAGAGGAAGTCAAAATGATACTATCTTAAAGGAGAGAGAGGAGAGGTCACAATCAAATGAAATTAAATGCCAAATAAGTTTGCATAAATAGGATGAGTTATGAGGAAGCTGAGTAGGATATGGTTGATTTAGGAGCAAAATTCAATCATTTGAAACAATTTCTACAGTGAAGAGGATATGGTTGGATAATGAAGAAAAAGAAGGCAAGATGGAATCAATTGCAAAACAAGGTGAGGTAGAGGATGTATGAAATGTTGAAGAAAGAACTCAAAGAAGATAAGTATAAAATGCCTTCTTTTGAACAAGGATTGTTTCTTGATGAGAAGTAAGTCAAAGATATTGAGCAACAATTTCTTGATAGTTTGATAGACCAGGGGAATAATTTGAATCAACATAAAGATGTGGTAACTGAGGCATCCAATGAAGAGCATCATGTTTTTGAATATGATAATTTATGTATGGTTTTAGTTTTGGTAGGTGTTGATCAACACTGATATGATGTACTTCTACATGTTGATGAAGAAATGAGACTTCTAGAATAGATGACTGAGATGGAAAAAAATCTTTAGCATGTGTTTATTGACATTGAAGAGAGCGAATTTAAGAGGAATGTTGTTATAATGAAGGAAGCTTAAGAAAATACGCCAAATTTTGTTCTAGAGGAGGATGAACCAACATCATCTTAGGGAGATTATGGAGGTGGAAAAGGTGGAGAGTTACTTCATTAAGACATGCTTTAGGAGATTTTAATACTATTTGAAAGTCTAGTGCCACAGGGAAGGAGGAAAAATGATGAGATAGAGCTAATGGAGGAGTGGCTAATAGAAGATCCCAATAATGAATATTGCGTATACAATTCAAAAATGGTTTTGTTGAATTGTATGAGGATTTGAATTTTTTTGGAGGACATGATACAAATCCAAAGATCCCATATTCAACTTGAAAAAACATAGTTAGAGGAAGAGGAAATTATGTTAAAAAAAAATGAGAAGAGTACTAAAAAGTGTGATCAAGAGATTGATAAGAGTTTTATAACTCTCATGACAAAGAAGGATATGAAACAACTTGAGGATAGTGACAAGAGTTAAGTTCAACCAAACACAAAGGTTGATAAATTTTATTGATGAATTATGGATATTGATGACGAAGACATCCATAAAAAGACAAAATAGACGAAGGAGGAAAGACAACCTGAGTGAAGAACTTTACATCAGTAAATAAAATGGGCATCAACAACATAAAGTGTGGAAACCTAGAGAACTAAAGGTAGTAGAACATTATCAACATAACAGGGAAAAATATCACTTACAAACTAAAGTTTGGGATCCAAGATGATCTTCATCCTAATATGAAAGCACATGGTCAGCAAACCATGAATTATTTTTCCACCTTGGTAGTGTGATGCAGGATCATCTTACCTCCATGTCAAAACTCCTCTTGAATAGACTAAGGGGTTTCATTTACCAAGGGAGTTGGTTCCCTAAATTGGAATTAACTGTTTAATTTAAATCTATTTTTCTATATTTTTCAAGAGAATTGTATATAAGTGATGAGATTGAGGAATATTGTAATTATATCTACTTTTAAGGAAAGATCTCAAGAATATTTGAGAGAGTAGAGTAATTTAGGTATCTTGAGAGATATGTAGATCTAGAGGATCTAGAAATAAAGATTTGTTGAGACTAGTGGATCTAAACTAAATTATGGTTTTATAATCCCATACGTAGGTTTTATAATCCCTATGTAAATATGTAGTGAAGAACCATGAGAGGAATGTAAAAGTGTAAGAGGAGAGGAGTATCAAGAAAATATGTAGTGAAGAAGCATGAAAAGTATGTAAAAGTGTAAGAGGAGAGGAGTATCAAGAAGATTGAAGAGCGAGGCAAAGTATGGCCACAAGACCCAAGAGGGTGAATTGCATGTAAATGAAGCCCAACAGGAACATGTGCTTTGTATGTAAACCTTATGTACAATTATGTGAACCGTGACAAACTTCACTGTGTCTGGAATGGAACGTTGTTTATAATTAATGGAAAACCTACCAGCAATCGACGAAGGAATTCACATCCCGCGAGGTCAAAAGAGGAGGAATTCAAAGTTATGTGATCATAAGTTAACGGTGATCAAGAAAAACAATTAACAGAAACATTCACGTTTTGGAGTCCATCTCTGAGAGAGTTTCAAAAGTGCATAACAAATTGAACCGTTAGGATGACAAAGCACTAGGTTGATGTGTAGAGGGCATCGATGTGTTAAGACATGGATTGTTGAAGAGATGGGTGACATGTACTCGAAACATTTTATCTCCAAGTTTTAGCAAGTACACGCATTGGGAAAGACTCGAGGACCCAGGTCACAATGGGTGGTCATGAAGTGACTTTCTGCCAGTGTAAAGGAGCTTCCATGTTTGTGTATATGTCATATGGTTTTAGATATTGTGGTTTTTCCTATGTCTAGGCTCGCACCTATAGATCATGAGAGGGCTTCGCTAATGTGGCTACCAATTAAAAATGGTTTGTCTGTTTCCCCTAGCCACTTTTATTGTATTCGTAGCTCTTTTGATGTTATACTTTAAAGAGATCGAAAGTGGTGGTTTTATAAAGGGTTGTGTTATAAAGTTCTAATTGAGAAAAAAAAAATTTACTTAGTTCTATGTGTGTGTTGATTTTGGAATAGGGAAGTGTTATTTAGATTTTTTCCACTATTGCATTAATATGTGTTGAAAGAAGAATGTCTAAAATGTCAAATTAGTAGATATCAAATGGATCAAGCAACAAAAAATTGTGTTTTGCAAGGTGGAAATTATGCTTTAATTAATTGAATTAGCACAAAGGTGCTTATGGATGGGGCTAATATTCAAATATTTTGAGTTTGTGCATGTGTTGACTCTATGAGAGGGTTCCAAGACTCAAACATAACTCACACAAAGAATTTGGATAAAATTATAACATAAATGTTGAGATGATGAAATTATGTGGGTAGCAAGATGTGATCATAGAAGCAAGAATCCTAGGAACTACTAGAAGAAACAACATACCAATCATCATCACATGGTTGCCTCCAATCCTAAATTTTTCCATTCTCATAATAATGAAATACCAATAGAAAATTCAAGTGGAATTAAAGACTAGTGCCTATGACCATATTTAACAACAATAATTTTGTTAGCCATCTTATCCTAATCTTGTCTCTTCCTAATTAAATAGATTTCTTTGGTTTATGGTTTAATTGATCAACCTAAACTTTAGTGGATAATCCTTAAACCTAATATCCACTTCCTCTTGTAATTTATAATTCCTACTTCCCCTTGAACCATCTATCATTAGTAACATATGGTTTATAACACTTAATAATTCTCCACACCCCTATCAAACATAATCCATATAACCTTGACAGCTAGTGAACCCATAGGCCCCAAAACCTTTATAATTTATTATAAATCTACAACCCCCAACATCTAGATTTAACCCTTAAATTAGTCATCTCATAATATAACATTTAATGCGCCTATTACTTAATACTCATAATCACTCTTCATAATAGCACTAGAACATTAAACCATGTAACTTATATGACATATAAAACTCAACTCCTAGTCTTTAAAATATACACACAATATATGATTTTAATTAATCATTGAAAGCACATCCACATATCTCTTTATTAGTAACTCATAACAATGATAATCCAAAAATTGCATTACGAGTATCCCTATATAAATTCAAAACCATATAAAAAATTATGTATATCACATTACCATTATAATCCATAACCCATATAATTCTTGAGATAGCTAACATTTATAATGAGTAATCCCTATATTCCATATAATCCTTACTTATAAAATATTTCAATTTTAACCCTTATACTTAACACCTAAAACTAAACATTATAGCCCTTACCCCACACACACACACACATATATAATATAATCCCTAACTTGGACAACCTAGTCATAAACCTAAAACCTAATCATTATAATTCAAATCACATGGCCTACAATAAGAACAATTATCTAACAAAAAAATATTCTCCCTAATCCTTATGACATAAACAATTATCTAACAAAAAATATGCTCCCTAATCCTTATGACATATGGCTTAGAATTTCCATAACCTGTGTAATCCCATCCTTACAATTTTTATAACATTTAAACCTTATATACACTATCAATCTAACCACTATAAATAACCTCAAAATCTAATAATAATTACCCTATAAAATTTATAATTTATCTAAAATCTATAACCCTTTAACACTATAAGCTCTACCCCTCCCTTCCCTCAATCCTAACCATTACTTCCTCTAATAATATCCATCCAAGAGTAATTTCTAGTAAAAAAAATATAAAATAAAAAAATTATTTAAAAAAATTATATTATGTATTTAAATTCAAATATAACAACACGCTCATGAATTTGGGGTTTTGCATGGGTACCACAGGAAAGAACAATTTTGGGTTTTTAAGAATAACACAACGAGGAATAATTTGGGTTTTCAAGATACCAATAGCACAAGAATGAACAACTATGAGAAAACCTTTTTAGCAAGCATGAGCTAAGAGCAATGAGACATTGGGCAATTACCTAGAGTATTTCTCTCACTTCAGGTAGCAAAAATGAACATGAGTAGTTTTGGTCTTAGGTGTCAAACCTTCTCATTGATGAAAACGTTCAAGCAAGTTAATTTAGAGAGTTAAACCTTTGAGAAGATGATAGAAGGCCACAAAGGCCTTAGCATTTGGGGTTTTGTTTTGGATGAAGGCTTTAGAATTTGGTAGTTTGTTCATGGAGAAGGCATAAGCATTTTGCGCATTTTGTTAAGAGGCCTTAGTATTTGGGGTTTTGTTTTGAGAAAGATATTAATTTATTTTTAATATACACTTAAAAACAGTTATGGTAAAAAGGGTATTTGGTAAATTGGTTTAGCTTAGGGGTGGGAGTGGAAGTAATCATGAAATAAGTTATTTGATTTCTCCAACTAAGATTTGAGTAATTTTAGTAATGTTTGAGTAATTAAATTTTTCATAATCATGTAACATTGATTAACCATGTAACATTGATTGTAGTTGGAATAATTTTAGTAATGTTGAGAAGGATTCAAAGTGTAATAACCATGTAACATTGATTAAGTTCACCGTTTTAAATTAAGGATCATATTTCATTGTAAGCATTCATAGTAATTCAACAAAATCAAAAGTGTAGGGTGGTGGATAGCTTCAAACCATGGGCTGAAAAATCAGTTGCAAGCTTTAGGTGGGCTGTAGAAAGAAGGGTGACCATGGACACCGTGGTGTGAACCATTAAGCATATATGAAGCATCGACTAAAGCCCATATCAAATGGGGAGATGCTAGTAGGTTAACCACAATTGATAGATCTCATGGGAGGGGTTGGACACACCCGGAGGTTGACTTGGCCTCATGGTATTGGGCATATCGCTCAGAAAAATGACCAAAAACCCCTCCCTCAATCGGTTTGATATTGCCTATCAAAACCCATTTTTCTCTTCGGTTTGCCGGGAATTGAGTTATATGCAAGTGGGTTTTTTTAGTTTTATTTTTCCAAATATGCAATTATAATAATAAATTTGATATCCATCGTATTCAACAACTATTTTTCAAGAAATGATCATATCACATAACCAGAAGCCGTGAATTAAATAAAGACTTAAAAGCAAAGGAACAAAAGGTGCAAATCATCTTAGTACACAGGGCATTTACTGTACTTATTATGAGTTCCCGAGAAAATAGTAACTAAAGGAGGTCTGTTGTATGCATTCATAGCTGAGACTTGCCAAATAACTAGCGGCTTCAATGCAATAGCCAGATCTGGCCGGCAGACAAATTGCATGGATGGAATTTCTGTATTTGCGGCCAGAATTGGCGACTACTGCTACATTTTCCTTTCGGCCAGCAGTTAAAGGGACAACCTCTTTCATCCAAATAACAGCACCTTTTGCATCCCGTCACATAGTGGTCAGTCCTTGGGGCCAGCACCGGCCCTACACACGTACATATATAAACAATTTTAGAATCAGTAGGATCTTCTGCAAGGTACCCTACACACATACATATAAAAGCAATTTTAGAAGCAGTAGGATCTTCTGCAAGGTACCCATATCAGATCTTGTTTAACAAGAGGAGAAAAAAGGCCCAGCAGTTAATGGAAAACCTATTTCTTCCAAATAACAGCACCTCTTGCATCCTGTCACATAGTGGTCACTCCTTGGGGCCAGCACCGGCCCTACACACATATATATAAAAACAATTTTAGAATCAGTAGGATCTTCTGCAAGGTACCCATATCAGATCTTGTTTAACAAGAGCAGAAAAAAAGCCCAGAGGATGTAATCTAATCGTTAATAGGGAGGTTTGTCTCAGAAGTCGTGTAGTTAGGTTATGTGAATATATATATGAGTTGCTCCATCAAAAAAAACAGGAGAAAAAAACAAAAAAATCTAGAGATAAAATATGTTGAAATAATGAATTGAGACCTAATTTTACCTGATCATCGTCTATACAGGAGGAGATAACAGGAAGAGAGCAAAAACACATATGCCCAAAACTAATACGAGCTTTGGAAATAGCAGGAAGGAGAAAAAAACACACATGCACAAAATTAATGCGATAATTGTAACCATTATTAACAAATTTCAGAAAGATGATGGAGATAAGAAGAGGGGTTAGAAAATATAAATAGAGGAATGGCGAGAGTGAGTACAGCATTGTGAAAACCAGCTCAGGATTTCAATAGATGAGGCAATCAGATGGGAGTCAAAATGGCAATGCGAATGAGAGACAACTGGACAACGGACAAGATGGAATTATGTGAGTTGAACGTGAGCTTCGGCATTTTTCATCAATTCATGAGCGCCATAGCTTGCTTCGGTGCGGTAATTTTGTTTTAATTGGTGCACTTGCAAGCATGGCTGAATTTAGCTTGACTTTGTGAATATTTAGAAATTTGATAGATAAGGGTAATGCGAATGGTTTAAATTTATAGGTTATTTAGATAAAATCATTTTGATTTAATTAGTGGGAGTGTAAATCTTAATAAGTAAAGATTATGTGTGGAATCAGAAACTCGATTATGAAAGTGTCCTCTTAAGATGTCAATGTTGCTTTGAGAGTGGCTATCTAGCCAAAAATTGCCCAAAAGCCTTCCATAAAAATTCTGGTAGAAAAAACCGCCACAGATCTACATGGTGGCAAGGCACACAAAAAGAGCACTACACGGTCATCAAAGAGGAATACTCTAGAGAAAACTCTCAATCACAAGAAAAAACAACTCTCACGACAAGCAAGGAGAAAGCACGGCCAGCGACAAAAAAGTGAACTCTACAACCCGTCAAGCATCAAGAGTTATGAGGATTCTAATACCACACAAAATAAATATTTATTTAACAGCAAAACAGATCTCCTAGACCAAACTTCTTCTCCATCTATCTTCAAGAGGACGAACACAATAGATGGCGAAGCTAAGACACCAATGTCCCAAGAACCACAAGAGAGGAAGTAGATACACGATTCACAAAGTTGGAAGACGTTAGAGAAAAAAAAAGAAAGCTACAACATGAGTCTTGCCAAGAAAGACGAGGAGCTAGACAATTAAAAACTAAGAAAATTATAGGTATGATAGACCAATTTGGTCTCACTTGAGGTTAACCACTATCATCATCATCATCATCATCATCAAATATGGTTGAATTTAACTAAATTATAGATTTTGTGAATATTTGAAAATATCATCCATAATAATTTTTTAAATAAATATTTCCAAAGTTTATAATTGAAATGAAAATCACTTACTAAACACTTTATATATAACATTTTTTTGTCACACTCTAGTGTCTATATGGGTAGTTAAATGTTCTATATATAAGCTTATTCAATCGGCCTATGTTGTACTTAGTGTTTAGATTTTTCTTTTTTTGTAATGAAGTTTGGCTTAGGCTTGGATTAATCTATTTATCTAATAGAAAAATAACGCTATCATATAAATATAGTAAAAACTTGAAATTTAAAATAATTGATAATTTTTTTCCTAAATCTAAACATTTAAATAATTATTTATATATTGAAATAAGTGTTTTTCTAATCCATCATATAGTTCAAAAAATTATCAATATTTTAAAGTATATAATAAATCCCAAAAACAACCATGTGAGAAAATTATCAATATTTTTAATTATATGATGAATCCCAAAAGGGACCATATCTAAACCCTTTGAAACAGTTCCACTCATCTCAAAACGTGTAGACCTAAAAGACTGACCATATTAAACATTAAAATTAAATTGACCAACATACATCATCTAACACTATCACTTTATTACACTAAACCCAAATTCTCAAGTACATGGTCTATTTAAAGTAGATAAATTCGTAGAAATAAAATTTAAGGCAATAATGTCAAGTCAGAAGATATTTTACAATATCAAATTTATCCTTATCCTCTTACTTTATCGGTACGACCTCCAAGAATTTTTATTACCACTATTGAAATTAATTCCTCCGCAGCCAATCTTGTGAAATACGAATTTTACACGGCAACCTTTTGATGTGAAGACTGGCCGACCAAATCAATAAGGATGGAAATATAAATTTAACGTGGATTTAACGTTTTTATTTTATTATAATAATTAATTTTAAAACTATTTAGTTGAGAAATTTAAAATTAACATGTTAATAATATATGTTTAAATTTTAAAATAATTAGGTTGAAAAAGAATTAAGAAAGTTTACTATGGAGAAAAAGGTTTTTCTGATTAATTGTATTAATAGGATTTGGTCCAATTTTTAATCAGTTAAGATGATCCACATTAATTGGTTCGAAATGTAGACGAAATCTTATCAATGTGATTAATGAGAAAAATTTTGTTTTACATTATGAATCACAAAAATCTATATTTCTGGTTTACAAAAAGCTATATTTCTCCTATAAAATTATGATAAGCCACTCGAAATCGCCACTCGAAATTGTTTCTGGTTGTCGGTTCTAATCGGCTAATCCAAGGAACTAATTTGGTCCACATTATCTTAGATATTATAACTCATTAATAATATTTGTTTATCATGAGAACTAATAAGTCTTCATTATAATAACTCCTTCACTCGAGTGTTCTCACTACTTATGTACGTCTACCCAGACCTATATTACTCCTATAAAGTTATGATACATGACTCAAAATTGTTTCTAGTTGTGGGTTCTAAGCGGCTAATCCAAGGGACTAAATAGTCCGCATAATTTTAGATATTATAACTACTTAATAATATTTATTTATCATGAGAACTAATAAGTCTTCCTTATAATAATTTATTCACTTGTTTTTACTATTTATCTACTTAATCGGACTTCTAAATTTTATTTTATAAAATTGATTTAAAATTAAAAATTAGAAGGTTTTATGGAAATTTTTGCAAGCTAGTTTATGTCTTATGAGCTATGGATTAAAATTTCAAAAGCACATAAAATTAATAATTTTAGTTAAGTTTTTGCATATTTAAATTTAGAAAAATAGTTAATATGTAGTGTAACAACTTCCTCCTACACTTGCCCAAGTTTACCACTCCAATGCAGTAAATATGTGACCAAGACTTACCATAATATGATTCAACCTCCTATATCACCTTAAGGAAGTGGAATCCACAAACCAAAACCTTAGAGACTTTCCTAGGGTGTTACGCTATCCCCAAGGGTTAAACCACTCTTCTAAGCAGCAAGAAAATCCTAATTTATTTTTGTAGTTGAATTAAATTAAGACTAAAATTGTAATTCCAAAATTAAATTAGGACTAAAATTGTAATTCCACATCAGAAACAACTTGTAGGACACGTTAAATTGACTTATTTGAGTAAGCTAATTTGAGTTGAGGGTAGAACTTGAGTCATGTAAAGTGTCCCTTACTTTATAAGAGCCTTGGTTGATTTTATTTTGAGTTGTAATTAACTAATTCATTTTATCTGAGTTAAGCTGAGTTAAACTAGTTCCAACTAATGGACAAACTAGTAGGATGTTAGAGAGTGGGGTGTTGCTTCATGTGTTCAAAGAGTTAACTCATGATTCACTCATAAATAACTCATTCGTGTCAAATCTAAGAATTACCCATTTGAGATTGCATTTCACGAATAATGTACTATGAGTTGTATAATCGTACGAATTGTACATGTGGTGCATGCAGTGAGGGAAAGGCCTATGATGATTGCACAATTCCAATTGAGGAATTTCCCTAATTAATAAGAGGCTAATTCCCAAGGAAAGACTGCAAGGAAAGAGGGCAAGTAGAAAATTGGTTAAGTATTAGCCTTAGCTTGTCTAGGAAGTTATGAGACAGATAGAGACAGTGCACATGTTGCTCGGGATTGAGAAGATCATTGTAATATTCTTATATTTTCTAACTAATGAAATATACACATAGTAGGGGTTTTGGGCTATGGCTTTCCTCGAGGGAATCATTGTGTAATGTGCTGATTAAATTATTTTTCTTGTATGCTTCATGATTTCGTGATCGTTTAATTGTTTCCGCTCAAGAGTAGAGCAGATTCATGTCTATTATTTTAGTAAATTATAATTAGAAATTTAAATATACAAGGAATTCTACATGGTATCACAGCATAAACAATTGTAGAAGAGGCAAATACAAGTTTGTCTTTTATAAGTGAAATCGAATTTGCAGTATCATTCTTTAGAGCTAGCAATATGTCATTCTACAGATTGAGACTTGAATATGCCCTTGAGGATAGTGCATACTATATTGATTGGAAGGACACAATGTTGGTAGGTTGGGAAGACAACAGGCTGAAGGAATTCATAGACAAAGATATTCCTAAGCCTCAAACAAGTGATGCTCAAGATTTGGCAAAGTGGAGAAAATGTGTTGTAAAGGAGAGAAGGATTATCCTAGAAGGAGTTCGATATCATATTTTCTCGAACCTCCATGGTAAGGAGACCCCATATGCTATGTGGAAGGCCTTGATAAACATATTTCAGAACAACAGTAACCACAGGAAGTTGGCACTCAAGGACAAGCTCAGGAAAATCAAGATGGAGAAGGGAGACACATACCAAAGTACTTGACCAAGTTCACCCAATGTGAGATGAGGTTAGGAGTGTTGGTGTTACAGTTTGAGAAGATGATCTCGTCATCCTAGCTCTTCTAGGCCTTCCCAAGAGCTTGCACAACTACCAAGATTCAGTAAATGGGAGGGAGAAGCTACGAGAGGGGGAGAGTTTCTGGTTTGACTTGGAGCAAGAAGAGATTCAATGGAACACAAAAGATGGATCCTCCTCCAAGCATCATGATGAGGAAAAATGTGCCTTTGTTGGAAAGGAAAAGAAGGGGAAAGGGAATCCATCCCATTCCAAATCATATTCAAGTCATGGTGACAAGAAGAAGGAATTTTCATAGATTAAATGTTTTCACTGTCATGAGGTGGGACACTACGTGACGAAGTGTCTCCGCATGAAGGTCAGAAATAAGCCATCAGGAGGAGTGACAGGTGAAGCTATTGCTTCATAATTCAAGTTGTATTTCACCCTCATTGTGTGCATGGTGATATCAGTGGTAGTAAGTGTGTGCTATCTGGATAGTGGAGACTCATTCCACATAAGCGGCAACAAAGAATTCTTTAATGACTTGGAGGAGAAGGACCTCCATATGCACATAGAAATGGGAGATGATGGAAGGTATAGTGTGAACGAAATCAATACTATTACTTTTCATAGGGAGACTAGTTCTCATCTTACATTAAAAGATTTCATGTATGCTCTGAGTCTAAAGAAGAATTTGGTTTCTACTGCTAGGTTGGAGGACCATGGCTATGATGTGATATTTAGAAAAGGAAAGGATTTCCTTTGTCACATAGCCTTAGGACAAGTGAAGCACATCACGGTTCGAGTGAAGAACCTCTAGAAATTAGATGTAGAAGATAATGATGTTTTGGGAACAAAAGCAGAGAAGGTGTAGAGCCAAGACATCGGTGAATTGTGGCATAGAAGATTGGGTCACTTGTACCACAGAGATTTGAAGATCATGCAACATATTTCTACAAGACTTCCTAAGGGTGCACTAGAGTAGAGACATACATGCAAAGGGTGTACATTTGGGAAGTACACTAAAGCCACCTTTCATGATAAGGACAATCGAGGTCAAGTGATTCTTGAAAGAGTTCAATCAAATGTGTGTGGACTATTCTTCATAGCCTCCACATACATGCATAGGTATTATGTAATATTTGTAAATTATTTCTCATGTAAGTGCTAGATTTTCTTCATGCAAAAGAAAGATCAATCGTTGTCTAAATTTTGTCAATTTCAAGAAATTGTTGGGAAAGACACTCGCACGAAAGTGAAGGTTGTTAGGAGTGATAATGATGGAGAATATGTGTCGAATGAATTCAAGAACTTATGCGCATCAGAAGGAACTTGACCAGAATTAATAGAACCCCATAACCCACAACAAAATGAGGTGTTTGAAAGGAAGAATGGAAGTATTGTGGGAGTTGCACGAGTGATGCTACTTGATCACGGTCTACTGTTGCACTTGTGGGTTGAAGCATACAACCCAATTGTGTATGTGCAGAACAAGATTCCTCATCGGATTATGAGGATGAGTACACCAGAAGAATCTTTTAGGTATGAAACTAGATGTGGCACACTTCAGGATATTTGGTTCATTAGTTTAATGTCATGTTACTAAGGATGCAAAGAAAAATATAGAAGCGAAAATTGAGTTGGGCATATTTGTGGGGTACACTAATACACCTCAAAACTATCGGGTGTACCTTCCATCTCACAAGATGACAATGATTCGTAGAGATGTGAATTTTGATGAAGAGAATTCCATAAGATGTTTCCTTTAGAGGGAGATTCTATTGCATGGAGATGAGGAGCTTTTAGCTCCAAAGGAGGAACCTCATGATGATGTGGAGTAGCCACATGCAGTGGAGGAGAGAGTGGAAGCACCCACTCTTGAAGAGACTTCTAGAGAAAAGCAATCACAGATTCTTACATGATGCTAGAGAGGATGTGGGAGCACCCAGTAGAGGAGGCCACCAGATTGGTACACTAGCTACATGGCTTTCATAAGTGAGAGTGTAGAGATTGTTAGCACCTAAATCCGCCTTAGGCTGAAGGAAGGCAAAATTCAGGGTAACCACAAACCACGCTCAGTCTGGTAGCTAGCCCTACCAGAACAGGAGAGGGCTCTCTCCATGTCACGCTCAGTGAATAAGTAAACGGAATGGTCTCTGATGACTTATAGTGAAATATTGATTTTAGGCTAGTAAATAAATATGGAAACAAGAAGCAATTTTTATAAATGACTGAGTTTCTGGGATGGTATGGGACCAATGAACAACAATGAGCAGAGAATTTAATACAAAGGCACATATTACTTCGTGAGGCAAGACAGACGGAAAGTCTAGCAATTTAATTTGGAATAATGCGAAATGGAAAGATCGTTTAGGAGGGTGAAAAGGGAATAAACACATGAATCCTTTTCAACACAAGAAGAACACGGAACGTGAAACTTTCCCACAGGAAGAGCATTAAACATGAATTCTACCTTATCTTACTTAGAAAATTTCACCGGAAATGAATATGAATGAAATGTGAAACATAACGAAATACATATGAAACATAAAGAGAACACATTTGCTACACTCACAACCACATGGATCTCATGAAACAGAGCTGCTGCCTTTCATTAATCCTCTGTCAAAATATACAATGAAGAACTGAGTTTCTCTCCCACAGTCTCCTAGAAATTACAACCAACCAACCCTTTGCAAATGGTTTGCATACAATAAATAGACTATGCCATGAGGAAATAGAACGACCAAGAGTTGGGGAGTTTTTCTAATCATTACAAAGTGGAAGTGGAAAGCCAACCATTAGTTACAGGTGCAGCGTTACAAAAATGACAAATGTCTTAGGTGACTGCTCGCTTTCCTTTGCCACTTGGATAGAAGCCAACCTTTAGTGGAAATACTTTAAATTTTGCCTTAGGTGCCGAAAAAAGTGTAGTGTAGATGAGTGGGCCCACTTGGAGAAAGTCGCGAATTGAAATGTCGCGAAGAGGAAGTGATTTTGGCCTTTTTCTCTATATGCGTCGCGCCCAAATCTATATGCACCGTGCCACTTTGGAGGCTATTTTGAGGTACCTACAGGAGTCCAAATTGTGCCCAAGTGTGCTTGTTGGAAATCCTGGCCTGTCTACTTTCCAACCCAAGTGGAATTTCTGAATTGGGCACTCATTTTCCCCTCCAAAACTTCATTCTCCCAAGATTTCTTCCTGTGTGTCAAAATAGGGGCAGAGAGGTCATTTTTTGAGTGTTTTTGACCTCCTGGGGAATCAAATCATGCCCAAATTTCTTGTCCATGCACCAACAGGCATGATTTTTCATGTTGAATCCAAAAATGCAAGCCATTTGTGATTTGGAGCTCCCAATCCTAAGTACCGCGCCACTGGGAGAAAAAACCTGTGGTGTGACCAAAAATTTGTCATGTGACCAAAATTCCCCAAATTTCTTGAAATTTGGGCTGGAGATCCTCTATGAGGTGCTATGCTGGGCCACAGAGGCTTCAGCCAAGATTCAAAGCCGATCTTGCTCCTTTTGCCTCTTTTTCCTTTTTGTCGCTTTGCTTAATTTTGCCTTCAAACTCCTTATCCGAGCCTTTGAACTCATGTTCCGTGCCCTGTAGTGATAAACCATCCGCCTCAATATGGTTTTATCCTTGTCGGCCTTCTCCAGTAGTCTCTCTAGTTGGATGTTGATCCGCTCGAGCCAAGACTCACGATCATTGTTAATCTCTTGCTCTTATGGAGTGAGCTCCATCCTCTTGTGCTGGGCAGCTTGGCGATTCTCATGGATGCTTTGCAGCTCCATGATCTCATGCTAGTCCTCAAGCTGTTTGTTCCTCTGCTCCAAATACCTGATAATCCATTTGGTCCTCTCCAAATCGAGTGACAAATCTTGGATCTTCGTTTTCTTCTCCTGGATGGTCCTCCTAAGTTTGGCACTCTCCACATCTGCATCATCATCATGAATGAGGATGAAGTCAGCCTCTTGTTCACCTGATGGCCCCTCATCATGTATGGGCCTCTTTCCCTTCCCCTGTACCTCTGTTGCCGATGTCAGAAGCGAGGCCCCTTCCACCCCGGGTGGAGATAACACTCGCTTTGCTGCTGCAAACAAATGTCTACTGCCTCTCTGATCGGTGATGAACACTAGCATAGTGGTGGTCTCATGGCGCTCATACTGATGAGAAGTGTTAGCGCTCGAATTTGCCTTAGGCTGAAGAAGTCAAAACTCAAGGCAACATCAAACCACGCTCAGCCTCGTAGCTAGCCCTACGAGGACAGGAGAGGGCTCTCTCTGGGTCTATCTCGGCAAAAGGTTTTCTAAAATGGGTTGAGATGACTTTAAAAGAAACTGATTTTAGGCTAGTAAATTGATAAGAAGGGGTTTTTAATAAAATGATGGGGTTTTTCTGGAGTGCATGGGGAAAAGGAACAGCTTGAACAGAGAAATGTAATAAAAAACACGGATTATCCCCTGAGGCAAGGTAGGCAAGAAAGTTTAACATCAAATTGAGATTAAATGGAATGGAAAGACTGCTGAGGAGCTGACAAGGGCATAGAAGATGAATCCTTGTCAAACAAAAGAAAACATTAAATATGAACAAACTTAAAGACAGAGCATATAAATTATGAATTCTACCTTAACACTTCATTTGTTCAAATGGAAACGATCATGAAATGACATGAACACATAACAGGCTACATATGAAACAAAAGAGGACACAAATGTTAAATCTCATACCACAGGAATCTCAGGGGTCAGAGCTGCATTTTTTAATTAAAATCTCTGTCAAAATCTGTACAATGAAGCTCTATTCTCTCTACGCACCCCCACCAACACTCAGAACTCTCTCCCCCACTTTACAAATGTTTTTTAATACCATAAACAACTCAGAAGAAAACCGATCCATGAAAAGATGGAACTGTTTCAACTGGCACTATGAAAAATAGTAAAAAGCCACTCATCAGTTCCTAAAGCTCAGCGCATACATAACTGAAGACTAGGATAGGCAATCTCTCCCTAGTTTTCTACTCAGGATCGATGTCTTCGTTCTAATTTTGTTTTCGACTTGGACTGCCACGTTATACTTTCCATTTCCTTTTGCTGTTAGACCAAAATGGCATGTGGAATGTGGAGGTCGCCTTTTTGACAAGCGCATTTGCAAAATCAAGCCACGTTACTATTTGAAACAAAATCATTTTTACATACAGTAAATAGACCAAGAACCTTTCCCCCACAGGTCGATGAAAAACCATTTTTTCTAAAAACAGAGCATTGTTTCCCTTGAATTCCTCTGATGGCCAATTAAGAGATAAATGCTGGAGCACAGATCCCTTTGAACCATTAAATGAAGTCTTGAAATAGGAATCGAATCCTATGTCTTCTGCTGTGATGTATATTTTCGTTCCAATTTAAAGTATTTTGGCTCCGTTTGAATAGCGCTGCCAATTATGAGATGGCATCCACTTTAGATCCGACTTTAAGTTCAGGATATTTTGCCACCAAATGCTGGAAGAAGAGAAGAACAAATTTCCGCTTCTTCAATGTTTACCCAAAAACCACTTCCTGTAGGTTGAGATTCTTCTCCTTCTATATCAAAGAAACTAAATGACCCAAAGCAATGATATTCATGCCATGCACGCTTTGTTTGATGTAGAACATCCTCGCCATCTTCTAAAGCCTCTGAGTAGAATTCCCTTGAAGGGAACTCCCTTACTCAAGATGCATATGGTACTGAGTTTTGAGCATCTGAATTGGATAATCAGCCAATTGAAATCTCTTGAACAAACTCATACCATATCGAAATTGTTCAGCTTTTGAAGAAAGTACAGTAGTAGGCAACTGAATTGGATCACCAACAAGAATTACCTATTTGCATCCATGGGCGAGTGGAACTAAATTTGTTGGCTCTACATCTTGTGCAGCTTCATCGATTATAACAACATCAAATCCACGGTTCACACGGCTAAAAGCACTCGCTCCACTGAAGCTTAGTGTGGAGCAAACAATTGCAGCTTCATCAAGAATTGCAGCCTGAATGAGGTCACGATTCATTGCTGCAAAACCCACATTAGGCCCATAAATAGCAGCTGCTCTATCCATGCTGCTCAAACACTGTTCCACAAGATAGTCCATTGACACTGCTTGTACAGAATGATGGGCTTGCAAACCAACTCGCACAATACTTGGACTGTAGACTTGACCATTTTCATCACGAATACCTGTGTTCATCAAACGGAGAACAATTTCATCCAAAGCAGAATTGGAAGGTGCGCAGACAAGAATATGCACACGGTGTTTGCATTTTGCTGCCACTACCTCTGTTTAAACTCATTCCCAGTTGTTGGGTAGAAGCCATCATCAATTTAGTGTTACTGTCACCATAGTCCTTGTCATTTTGGTTCTTGAAAGAGTCATAATACCCGTCACCATTTTCTCTTTAAAACTGGCATTCCCATAAGTTCTAACAGCTCCACACATTCTTCAATACTTCGATTGAAGACAGAATTGCGTTCCAATTTGATACATTCAGCTTTTTTAGACGACAAGAAAGCAATCCCTGTCATTCTACTAAAGTGGACCATGCATACTGGCGAAGTTCTGGGCAAAAATTCCAATGCTTAGCGCGCCTCACCCAACGCGCCACGCGCTCCTGGTGCGTAGCGCCCGAACAAAATAACACTGAGAAAATCGCGCTAATGCGTAGCGCGCCCTGGGTGCGTAGCACGCCCTGGGTGCGTAGTGCGCCCTGGAAATAGCCCGATTTTCCCACAAACTCATAAAATCGCCTTAGAACAATTGATCCAACAATAATATCAACACTGGGAACAGTCCATGGATCATGGATATCATGCACATTGAAGTTGCAAGTCCATATACGGGCACTGGGATCATCAGAGGAAGAAATTATTTTCAATCCATCATAGGACCATGCAATGCGAAAAATTGATCCTTCATGCCCAGTGAGCCTATTCAATAGGGCGGAACCATATTGAAGATTTTCCAGTTTCTCATTTGTGGTCCTGATGGCTGGGCAAGTGAAATGTAGTTCCTCTGAACTTGTGACCACAGTTGCCGGTTAAGAAACAATTTTCCAGATCAAAATCTCATTATAAATAGTACCTGATGCAACACTAAGTGTCTCCACTGAACCTGCCCACAAACTCATAGAATATAAAAGGCACCTCTCGGTGCATTTCAACTCCAAAAGTAGATGTGATCGGGCAGTATCCCAGAGACATATTGAATTGTTGCCAAGACCAATGAGAAGCAAACTGCTTGTGACCTTCCCTTCAGCGACATAGTTTCAGAATGAAACTCTCATTCTAAAACGGTCCTCCAACTAATGCCCCTGTTGCCACATTCGGATTCAGAGATTTAGAATTGAACCATACATATCCACTATTTCAATCATACACCTTGGACGTATCAGCACTTCTATGGTGGACCTGTTTTAGGTAATTATCCCCAAAGCCTACCAAATAACTCATCCTCATTGGATTCTCACCCAAAATATAATCCACCTGAGAAAATGCAAACTTGTGCAAATCCTGTGGAGTGAAGTCTTTTTTTTTTTCTTTGTCTCCACATTTCATGTTCTCAACTCTTGACGTTAACAAGTAGTCAGTGCAAGTAAGGCAAAATTTACGGAATGTTGGATGGCATTCCATTGTGTTATCCATATGAGTCCACCCTCTGTTCTATTGGGAGCCGAAGTTGGTGAATGAGGAAGAAGAGCGCAGATGATTGCTTCTACTGTCATTTTGTATTGTTCAAGACCAGAATGAACTGCAGAAGTCATAGTCTTTGTCCCGAAAAATTGAACTCTCGAAAGAAGAACCTCCACGCCAGCAGGTTTGTTGTCCTGGCTAAACCAAGTCGGAGCATTGGGCAAAATCTTCGCCATTCCCTACTGAAACGTAGTTCAAGTATGATTCATTGTGGGTTGCATAATAAAGCCAGGCTGCTGCCCACAAAAGCTCATCTTTATATCCAGTAGAATTGTAGAAGGCTAGAACTGAAGGTATGCTATTGCTATAGGAGCCTCGGTAAGAGTCAGCAAACTGAAACAATTCTTGTGCATGACGAATCAATATATCTGAGTATGCAAAATCTGTATTGCGGAACACTAATGAAGCAGATGCCATTGCTGCATCTGTTACATCCGATCCAGGACTTGAAGTGTCTACCCTGAGAGTTGGCCTTTTCTCATTCGTATTTTCAGGCCTTTCCCAACACTTATGATCAATGCTTGCATTTCCCACCTGAACATACAATACATTGTTTGAAGGATGTGCGTTGATCACTGTGATCCATCTGATGAAAGACTGAGCTACCACTAGTTGATGAGCATCATCCATCTGATTCTCGTACTCCAACACACCCAAGACAAAAGAGTTTCAGTAAAAGCCATGGGTAACCCAAATTTGATGTGATCCCCTGCATCATGCATTCCTCCAGAAAGGTTTGCACCCACATCATTACCATCTGACAGATGGGATTATCATTAGGAAGCTTCCCAGCCTTCTGAATAGGAAAGAAGGTCAATGCGACTTTCAAGGCTTGGGCATATTTTTGAGAAATGGCTCCGGGAGGACTTGGAACTGGCGAGACTTGATGGTGAGAATGCTTCCTGGAATGTAGTATTGTTAACACTGCTACCATTGAAGAACTGTAGAGCTTTGGAACATTTTGACAAATTATATATTCTAAAAAACACAATCTCACACTGACATACAAGACGGAGTCTAACAAGAAGGACCACCTATCTCATGTTCACCCTCTGATAATACCTGTGAAGTGCTGAAGAGGTCACGGGAGATGAAGTCATCCCAAGTAATGCCCTGCAATCCGAACTGATGATCCACCAAAATCCGGATAAGAGCAAAGTGATAAACACTGTTAAGTTGCTGCTGAGGGGTCTTGTGCTGCATGAAGGTGTTCATCCTCTCTATGTTCCTGCAAATGAAACATGGGATGTTCATCATCCATACCCTGGTAAAGTGCATGAGCAACCTGATGTGATAGGCATACAGACGAGAGAACCTCCCCTCACAGCTGAAATACTTCATGATCAATTTCATGAGTGGAGCATATTCATCTTTCAAATATCTGAATGGAAAGACTCTTTGGAGCTGCCTCAAGAAACTGGCCTTAATGTAAGGCTCATAATGCTGCCTATCAACCTTCTATTTCTTGTGCCACTGTTCTCCAACATTCGGTATGCCAGTTGCTAATGAGACAGTTTCGGGTGTCAGTGTGAAGGTGACCCCGGCCAAGATAGAGTGACCTCCATGTAGATGAAGCACAAAAAGACGGGCCAACTCATGATGAACTCGAACATTAGCCACCCTTTGACAAAACTAAAAACATGATAGATGCTGGAAACATGACATAGCAAGAGGGCAGGCCTGCAATTCTGTGAGGGTAGTTGGCTCATCCCTAACATGTTTGCCACTTTTGTGATGTCTCCGGGGAGCCTGTTATCCCGAGGATGAATCACTTTGTGTTTCCATCTCATACTCCGATGAATGCTCAGATGCCATGACTGATGTATGCATACTATGCTTGGACTGCCCTTTGATGATGGTATGAAACTAGGTGTTGTTGTGATATCTACCACCAAGGGGAACAGTGCAAAAAGGGAGTGTTAGGAGAGGAATAATATGACGAGAATAGGAGTTATAGGGGAAATGTTGTTTAGGGATATGTAGGAGGGTTTGGGGATGTTATAAGGTAGCGTTTTGGGGTTTACATTGACAAATGAGTAGGGGGATAGGGAATAGGGGTTTAGGAATATTTTAGAGTAGGGAGAAATGGGATAGGGGGGAAGGGAAAAATGGAAAGAAGGGAAAAATGAGAGCTGAAAAAGGAGCCTTGGCACCAACACAACAAGTTTGAAACCCTAGAACAATGGCTTTGACAATTCCAAGAGGTAGGGTTTAAGAGTTTTTATTGCAAGTATAAATAACCATGAACCACCATAACATCCACAAAATTTGATGAGCAAGCCAAGACATAGACCCTACCTGGAAATTGGAAGGAATTCAAATGATTTGTAGCAAATTGGGAACAATTTCGGGCCTTTGTGGGTGTGCGCCGTGCTCTCTATGTGCGTTGCGCCCCTCTGTGTGTGTGTCGCGCGCCTGAAAACGACTCCAACTCACTCCAAACACGCACAAGCTTCTCACAATGACTTTGCAATGCTTCTCTATAACCTTGAGTTGCATAGCGACTTTGTTTCTTGTGGGAATTTATATATAAAGGCATTTGGAGTCATGGGTTTAATTTTTTCTTCTTCAAAACCCACTTTGTTAATGTCTTGTTTTGGCACTTTTCATTGATTTAATGCAACATTGAATTTCACTTTTCCCTTCGAATTTTTAGCTAGAATGATGAAATTTTTGGCACTTTTTGTAGGGGTTGTATGATAGGGCATTTGGCCACGGAAACCATGACTGTGCCTGAAGAGATCAACTGGATACTTTTTTGAAAATTATCACAAATGACACACTGTTTGACTTTTCTTCAAAACAGAGTTTTGAAGAACAGTCGAAGTCTGTCAACATGATGATGAAAGTCTTCGAATCATAACTTTGTAAGGGCCTTCCTCTAGCCTGCATGGCTTTATTGGACATGGTTGAAGACCAAATTGACTAATCCCTAGACCTAATGATTGAAAATGACTATTGTCCATTAAAGGACCAAACCTTGACTGTCATAGACTTTAGTGATCATTGACAAAAGACCTAAGCCAACAGGTACCAGACACGAGGGGAAATAAATAACAAGACCTTTTCCATCAGATTATGGCATGCCCCTAGCGGAATGCAGCTGAGTGAATGGAGAGGGACTCCTAAAAATGAAATGCAGAAAGAGTTTTGATCTCTGACGGAGGACTGACAAGACCGACTCTAACATTGGCTCCAATGGGGGATGGTAGCTCCTTGGAGGTGCCAAGACAACAGATCTCTGGAAGAGCTAGACAGTGCCTTCATCCATTGGGCTATGGAGTCATTATTTCAACAAGAACACAAGACTCTGACTCATTTATGAAACTAAAATGACCAAAAATTGACTCAAATTTGACATTGAAATGACTTGAAGACTAACTTGACAAACTCAAACCAAACTGAAACAAAATGGTATTTACAATGACAGTGGAAGCAGCATCAACAACTCAGAAATGGTACCGCTTGAGCAGCCGACCATTGATCAGCCCTCCAGGACAATATTACCCATTCATTTCCTTCAGAAGAAAGGCATTCTGACCCCGATATGCTGCAATCTTGAAAGGACCTTTCCAAAGATTCTCGAACTTACCGTGCTTACCTTTTTCCTCATTCCTTGCATCCCACTTCAACACCACATCATCCAACTGAAAATTGTCCACCTTTGCTTTTTGTCATAAATTTTCTTAATCTTCTCCTGCAACTTGGATGTGTTCTGGAAGACTTCTTCTCTAGTCTGCTGCAAGTGGACCATTTGATTCAACCTTCTCTACATAGGATCGTCTTCACTGCCAGCCTCCTGAAGAAGGTTGACTACCGGGGCTGCGAGAGAGGTAGGAAACACTGTATCAACTCCATAAACAAGCTCAAAAGGTGACGTACCAATGGATTTCTTCTGACTGACCCGATCTGCCCAAAGTGCATTGACCAACCTCTTATGCCAGCTCTTCTTATTTATTTCCAGCAGCTTCTTGATGATGTTGACCAATGAATTATTAGAAGACTCCGCCAATCCATTGCCTTGCGGATGATAGGCAGTTGAGTGACCCAAAATGATATGATATTTATGACAAAACTCTACCATCCTTTTTGATTTGAAAGCTACTGCGTTATCAGTGATTAACTTATTCGAGCAACCAAAGCAAGACAAGATGTTACTGTCAAGGAATGAAATGATTACCGCATATGTAGCTTGTCTAGTGGGAATTGCCTCGATCCATTTCATAAAATAATCTGTCACTATGAGGATCCATATGTGCTGATCGAAAGAAGCGGGATGAATTTCACCAATGAAATCCAACCCCCATTGCTGAAAAGGGGCACTCACCTCAATAGGCTTAAGTGGCAAAGGCTGTAACTTCTACTTTCCTTCGAAAATCTGACACTTATGACAACTCCATCTTATATACATCAGCAAACAATCCAGCCTTCCTCCAGTGATCAAATATGCTCTTACAAAGTGATTTTGAAGTGTCAAGGTCAAATTTTGTCATTTCAATGAGTCTTCAAGCAAAATTTGGTCACTAGTCCTCCATGACCTTCTTTGCTTCCTTTTCCACCAAGCAGTTTAACAGAACGCCACCAGGATCTTTCCAATACAGTGCAGAATTTAGAATACAAAACTTGGAAGCCTTCAATTTGAGTGTTCTCGCTTTGTTTCTAGTCATGCCGGGCAGTGGTGACAAATTTTTAAGCACATATATGATATCTGAATACCACGGAGAAAGAGCAAACATTTCAGATACTTGAATTGACGATCCTTCCTCATTCTCATCGGACATAACAGTGATCAGATTTATGTCCAAGGCGTGCAAGTTTGATTCGTCCATTAACTTTGCCAATCCCTGTCCTTTAACAAGCTTTGTGGGCTTTATTTCCACATCATATTCCAGCAAGGCTGCAATCCACTTGCCTTGTCTTCCTTCCAGATCGGTCTACACTAAAACATCTTTGACAACAGCGTTAGGAACATAAGCCAAAATATGAGAATGTAGAATATATACCCAGAAATCTTTCAACGCTTTCACCAGTGCAAGGGCCTGCTTCTCAATGATGTTGTATTTTAAGGCTGCATCTCTTATAGCTCTATTGAAGAAAGCAATGGGTCTTTCGTGATCATCTCTTTTCTACAATAACGCAGCTGCCATAGTATGCTCCGAAGCGAATGAGAACAATGTGAAATCCTGAGTGTAGTCCGGGCTGACTAGGACTGGAGCTGAAGAAAGAGCCAATTTGACTATATTGAAAGATTTTACAGCCTCCTCCGTCCATTTCACTTGGTTGTCCTTCTTAAGCATGTTTGTGATCTCTCTTAGGTGTTCAACAAGATTAGGTACAAAGTGGCGTAGAAAATTCATTTTACCATTGAAAGATTGAATCTCTTTCTTATT